>CAWVNZ010002797.1:0-306765 GCA_963930735.1 Dioctria linearis | reverse complement strand
TACTGTCGCAAATTTTAATTGCGCCAGGGATTGCCTTTTCTACAGTAAATTATTCAAAAAATAATTTTATACTGTCGCAAATATTAATTGCGCCAGGGATTGCCTTTTCTATAGTAAATTATTCAAAAAATAATTTTCTACTGTCGCAAATTTTAATTACGCCAGGGATTGCCTTTTCTATAGTAAATTATTCAAAAAATAATTTTCAACTGTCGCAAATTTTAATTACGCCAGGGATTGCCTTTTCTATAGTAAATTTTTCAAAAAATAATTTTTTACTGTCGCAAGTTTTAATTACGCCAGGGATTGACTTTTCTATAGTAAATTATTCAAAAAATAATTTTTTACTGTCGCAAATTTTAATTGCGCCAGGGATTGCCTTTTCTATAGTAAATTTCTCACAAAATAATTTTTTACTGTCGCAAATTTTAATTACGCCAGGGATTGCCTTTTCTATAGTAAATTATTCAAAAAATAATTTTCTACTGTCGCAAATTTTAATTACGCCAGGGATTGCCTTTTCTATAGTAAATTATTCAAAAAATAATTTTATACTGTCGCAAATTTTAATTACGCCAGGGATTGCCTTTTCTATAGTAAATTTTGCAAAAAATAATTTTCTACTGTCGCAAATTTTAATTGCGCCAGGGATTGCCTTTTCTATAGTAAATTATTCAAAAAATAATTTTCTACTGTCGCAAATTTTAATTACGCCAGGGATTGCCTTTTCTATAATAAATTATTCAAAAAATATTTTTCAACTTTCGCAAATTTTAGTTACGCCAGGGATTGCCTTTTCTATAGTAAATTATTCAAAAAAATAATTTTATACTGTCGCAAATTTTAAGTGCGCCAGGGATTGCCTTTTCTATAGTAAATTATTCAAAAAATAATTTTCAACTGTCGCAAATTTTAATTACGCCAGGGATTGCCTTTTCTATAGTAAATTATTCAAAAAATATTTTTCTACTGTCGCAAATTTTAATTACGCCAGGGATTGCCTTTTCTATAGTAAATTATTCAAAAAATAATTTTATACTGTCGCAAATTTTAATTGCGCCAGGGATTGCCTTTTCTATAGTAAATTATTCAAAAAATAATTTTTATACGGTCGCAAATTTTAATTGCGCCAGGGATTGCCTTTTCTATAGTAAATTATTCAAAAAATAATTTTATACTGTCGCAAATTTTAATTACGCCAGGGATTGCCTTTTCTATAGTAAATTATTCAAAAAATAATTTTCAACTGTCGCAAATTTTAATTACGCCAGGGATTGCCTTTTCTATAGTAAATTATTCAAAAAATTATTTTCTACTGTCGCAAATTTTAATTACGCCAGGGATTGCCTTTTCTATAGTAAATTACTCAAAAAATAATTTTATACTGTCGCAAATTTTAATTGGGCCAGGGATTGCCATTTCTATAGTAAATTATTCAAAAAATAATTTTATACTGTCGCAAATTTTAATTACGCCAGGGATTGCCTTTTCTATAGTAAATTATTCAAAAAATAATTTTTTACTGTCGCAAATTTTAATTACGCCAGGGATTGCCTTTTCTATAGTAAATTATTCAAAAAATAATTTTCAACTTTCGCAAATTTTAATTACGCCAGGGATTGCCTTTTCTATAGTAAATTATTCAAAAAATAATTTTCTACTGTCGCAAATTTTAATTACGCCAGGGATTGCCTTTTCTATAGTAAATTTTGCAAAAAATAATTTTCTACTGTCGCAAATTTTAATTACGCCAGGGATTGCCTTTTCTATAGTAAATTATTCAAAAAATTATTTTCTACTGTCGCAAATTTTAAGTGCGCCAGGGATTGCCTTTTCTATAGTAAATTATTCAAAAAATAATTTTTTACTGTCGCAAATTTTAATTGCGCCAGGGATTGCCTTTTCTACAGTAAATTTTTCAAAATATTAATTTTTTACTGTCGCAAATTTTAAATACGCCAGGGATTGCCTTTTCTATAGTAAATTATTCAAAAAATAATTTTCTACTGTCGCAAATTTTAAATACGCCAGGGATTGCCTTTTCTATAGTAAATTATTCAAAAAATAATTTTCTACTGTCGCAAATTTTAATTACGCCAGGGATTGCCTTTTCTATAGTAAATTATTCAAAAAATAATTTTCTACTGTCGCAAATTTTAATTGCGCCAGGGATTTTTTCTATAGTAAATTATTCAAAAAATAATTTTCTACTGTCGCAAATTTTAATTACGCCAGGGATTGCCTTTTCTATAGTAAACTTTTCAAAAAATAATTTTCTACTGTCGCAAATTTTAATTACGCCAGGGATTGCCTTTTCTATAGTAAATTATTCAAAAAATAATTTTTTACTGTCGCAAATTTTAATTGCGCCAGGGATTGCCTTTTCTATAGTAAACTTTTCAAAAAATAATTTTCTACTGTCGCAAATTTTAATTACGCCAGGGTTTGCCTTTTCTATAGTAAATTATTCAAAAATAATTTTATACTGTCGCAAATTTTAAATACGCCAGGGATTGCCTTTTCTATAGTAAATTATTCAAAAAATAATTTTCTACTGTCGCAAATTTTAATTGCGCCAGGGATTGCCTTTTCTATAGTAAATTATTCAAAAAATAATTTTCAACTGTTGCAAATTGTAATTGCGCCAGGGATTACCTTTTCTATAGTAAATTTTTCAAAAAATAATTTTTTACGGTCGCAAATTTTAATTGCGCCAGGGATTGCCTTTTCTATAGTAAATTTTTCAAAAAATAATTTTTTACTGTCGCAAATTTTAATTGCGCCAGGAATTGCCGTTTCTATAGTAAATTATTCAAAAAATAATTTTATACTGTCGCAAATTTTAAGTGCGCCAGGGATTACCTTTTCTATAGTAAATTATTCAAAAAATAATTTTCTACTGTCGCAAATTTTAATTGCGCCAGGGATTGCCTTTTCTATAGTAAATTATTCAAAAAATAATTTTTTACTGTCGCAAATTTTAAATACGCCAGGGATTGCCTTTTCTATAGTAAATTTTGCAAAAAAAATAATTTTTTACTGTCGCAAATTTTAAATATCCCAGGGATTGCCTTTTCTATAGTAAATTTTCTATAGTAAATTATTCAAAAAATTCGCAAATTTTAAATACGCCAGGGATTGCCTTTTCTATAGTAAATTATTCAAAAATAATTTTCTACTGTCGCAAATTTTAATTACGCCAGGGATTGCCTATTCTATAGTAAATTTTGCAAAAAATAATTTTCTACTGTTGCAAATTTTAATTGCGCCAGGGATTGCCTTTTCTATAGTAAATTATTCAAAAAATAATTTTCTACTGTCGCAAATTTTAATTGCGCCAGGGATTGCATTTTCTATAGTAAATTATTCAAAAAATAATTTTCAACTGTCGCAAATTTTAATTGCGCCAGGGATTGCCTTTTCTATAGTAAAGTATTCAAAAAATAATTTTCAACTGTCGCAAATTGTAATTGCGCCAGGGATTGCCTTTTCTATAGTAAATTTTTCAAAAAATAATTTTATACTGTCGCAAATTTTAAATATCCCAGGGATTGCCTTTTCTATAGTAAATTTCTCAAAAATTAATTTCTTACTGTCGCAAATTTTAATTGCGCCAGGGATTGCCTTTTCTATAGTAAATTATTCAAAAAAAAAATTTCTACTGTCGCAAATTTTAATTACGCCAGGGATTGCCTTTTCTATAGTAAATTATTCAAAAAATAATTTTCTACTGTCGCAAATTTTAAAGACGCCAGGGATTGCCTTTTCTATAGTAAACTTTTCAAAAAATAATTTTCTACTGTCGCAAATTTTAATTACGCCAGGGATTGCCCTTTCTATAGTAAATTATTCAAAAAATAATTTTATACTGTCGCAAATTTTAAATACGCCAGGAATTGCCTTTTCTATAGTAAATTATTCAAAAAATAATTTTCTACTGTCGCAAATTTTAATTGCGCCAGGGATTGCCTTTTCTATAGTAAATTATTCAAAAAATAATTTTCTACTGTCGCAAATTTTAATTACGCCAGGGATTGCCTCTTCTATAGTAAATAATTCAAAAAATAATTTTTTACTGTCGCAAATTTTAATTACGCCAGGGAATGCCTTTTCTATAGTAAATTATTCAAAAAATAATTGTTTACTGTCGCAAATTTTAAATACGCCAGGGATTGCCTTTTCTATAGTAAATTATTCAAAAAATAATTTTATACTGTCGCAAATTTTAATTGCGCCAGGGATTGCCTTTTCTATAGTAAATTATTCAAAAAATAATTTTCTACTATCGCAAATTTTAATTACGCAAGGGATTGCCTTTTCTATAGTAAATTATTCAAAAAATAATTTTCAACTGTCTCAAATTTTAATTACGCCAGGGATTGCCTTTTCTACAGTAAATTTTTCAAAATATTAGTTTTTTACTGTCGCAAATTTTAAATACGCCAGGGATTGCCTTTTCTATAGTAAATTATTCAAAAAATAATTTTCTACTGTCGCAAATTTTAAATACACCAGGGATTGCCTTTTCTATAGTAAATTATTGAAAAAATTATTTTCTACTGTCGCAAATTTTAATTACGCCAGGGATTGCCTTTTCTATAGTAAATTATTCAAAAAATAATTTTCTGCTGTCGCAAATTTTAATTGCGCCAGGGATTGCCTTTTCTATAGTAAATTATTCAAAAAATAATTTTCTACTGTCGCAAATTATAATTACGCCAGGGATTGCCTTTTCTATAGTAAACTTTTCAAAAAATAATTTTCTACTGTCGCAAATTTTAATTACGCCAGGGATTGCCTTTTCTATAGTAAATTATTCAAAAAATAATTTTTTACTGTCGCAAATTTTAATTGCGCCAGGGATTGCCTTTTCTATAGTAAACTTTTCAAAAAATAATTTTCTACTGTCGCAAATTTTAATTACGCCAGGGATTGCCTTTTCTATAGTAAATTATTCAAAAAATAATTTTATACTGCCGCAAATTTTAAATACGCCAGGGATTGCCTTTTCTATAGTAAACTTTTCAAAAATAATTTTCTACTGTCGCAAATTTTAATTACGCCAGGGGTTGCCTTTTCTATAGTAAATTATTCAAAAAATAATTTTTTACTGTCGCAAATTTTAATTGCGCCAGGGATTGCCTTTTCTATAGTAAACTTTTCAAAAAATAATTTTCTACTGTCGCAAATTTTAATTACGCCAGGGATTGCCCTTTCTATAGTAAATTATTCAAAAAATAATTTTATACTGTCGCAAATTTTAAATACGCCAGGAATTGCCTTTTCTATAGTAAATTATTCAAAAAATAATTTTCTACTGTCGCAAATTTTAATTGCGCCAGGGATTGCCTTTTCTATAGTAAATTATTCAAAAAATAATTTTCTACTGTCGCAAATTTTAATTACGCCAGGGATTGCCTCTTCTATAGTAAATAATTCAAAAAATAATTTTCTACTGTCGCAAATTTTAATTACGCCAGGGATTGACTTTTCTATAGTAAATTATTCAAAAAATAATTTTATACTGTCGCAAATTTTAATTACGCCAGGGATTGCCTTTTCTATAGTAAATTTTGCAAAAAATAATTTTTTACTGTCGCAAATTTTAATTACGCCAGGGATTACCTTTTCTATAGTAAATTATTCAAAAAATAATTTTCAACTGTCGCAAATTGTAATTGGCCAGGGATTACCTTTTCTATAGTAAATTTTTCAAAAAATAATTTTTTATTGTCGCAAATTTTAATTGTGCCAGGGATTGCCTTTTCTATAGTAAATTTTTCAAAAAATAATTTTTTACTGTCGCAAATTTTAATTGCGCCAGGGATTGCCTTTTCTATAGTAAATTATTCAAAAAATAATTTTATACTGTCGCAAATTTTAAGTGCGCCAGGGATTACCTTTTCTATAGTAAATTATTCAAAAAATAACTTTCTACTGTCGCAAATTTTAATTGCGCCAGGGATTGCCTTTTCTATAGTAAATTATTCAAAAAATAATTTTTTACTGTCGCAAATTTTAAATACGCCAGGGATTGCCTTTTCTATAGTAAATTTTGGAAAAAAATAATTTTTTACTGTCGCAAATTTTAAATATCCTAGGGATTGCCTTTTCTATAGTAAATTATTCAAAAAATAATTTTTTACTGTCGCAAATTTTAAATACGCCAGGGATTGCCTTTTCTATAGTAAATTATTCAAAAAATAATTTTCTACTGTCGCAAATTTTAATTACGCCAGGGATTGCCTTTTCTATAGTAAATTATTCAAAAAATAATTTTCTACTGTCGCAAATTTTAATTGCGCCAGGGATTGCATTTTCTATAGTAAATTATTCAAAAAATAATTTTCAACTGTCGCAAATTTTAATTGCGCCAGGGATTGCCTTTTCTATAGTAAAGTATTCAAAAAATAATTTTCAACTGTCGCAAATTGTAATTGCGCCAGGGATTGCCTTTTCTATAGTAAATTATTCAAAAAATAATTGTTTACTGTCGCAAATTTTAAATACGCCAGGGATTGCCTTTTCTATAGTAAATTATTCAAAAAATAATTTTATACTGTCGCAAATTTTAATTGCGCCAGGGATTGCCTTTTCTATAGTAAATTATTCAAAAAATAATTTTCTACTGTCGCAAATTTTAATTACGCCAGGGATTGCCTTTTCTATAGTAAATTATTCAAAAAATAATTTTCAACTGTCTCAAATTTAATTACGCCAGGGATTGCCTTTTCTACAGTAAATTTTTCAAAATATTAATTTTTTACTGTCGCAAATTTTAAATACGCCAGGGATTGCCTTTTCTACAGTAAATTATTCAAAAAATAATTTTCTACTGTCGCAAATTTTAAATACGCCAGGGATTGCCTTTTCTATAGTAAATTATTCAAAAAATAATTTTCTACTGTCGCAAATTTTAATTACGCCAGGGATTGCCTTTTCTATAGTAAATTATTCAAAAAATAATTTTCTACTGTCGCAAATTTTAATTGCGCCAGGGATTGCCTTTTCTATAGTAAATTATTCAAAAAATAATTTTCTACTGTCGCAAATTTTAATTACGCCAGGGATTGCCTTTTCTATAGTAAACTTTTCAAAAAATAATTTTCTACTGTCGCAAATTTTAATTACGCCAGGGATTGCCTTTTCTATAGTAAATTATTCAAAAAATAATTTTTTACTGTCGCAAATTTTAATTGCGCCAGGGATTGCCTTTTCTATAGTAAACTTTTCAAAAAATAATTTTCTACTGTCGCAAATTTTAATTACGCCAGGGATTGCCTTTTCTATAGTAAATTATTCAAAAAATAATTTTATACTGTCGCAAATTTTAAATACGCCAGGGATTGCCTTTTCTATAGTAAATTATTCAAAAAATAATTTTCTACTGTCGCAAATTTTAATTGCGCCAGGGATTGCCTTTTCTATAGTAAATTATTCAAAAATAATTTTCTACTGTCGCAAATTTTAATTACGCCAGGGATTGCCTTTTCTATAGTAAATTATTCAAAAAATAATTTTCTACTGTCGCAAATTTTAATTACGCCCGCCAGGGATTGCCTTTTCTATAGTAAATTATTCAAAAAATAATTTTATACTGTCGCAAATTTTAATTACGCCAGGGATTGCCTTTTCTATAGTAAATTTTGCAAAAAATAACTTTTTACTGTCGCAAATTTTAATTACGCCAGGGACTGCCTTTTCTATAGTAAATTATTCAAAAAATAATTTTCAACTGTCGTAAATTGTAATTGCGCCAGGGATAACCATTTCTATAGTAAATTTTTCAAAAAATAATTTTTTACTGTCGCAAATTTTAATTGCGCCAGGGATTGCCTTTTCTATAGTAAATTTTTCAAAAAATAATTTTTTACTGTCGCAAATTTTAATTGCGCCAGGGATTGCCTTTTCTATAGTAAATTATTCAAAAAATAATTTTATACTGTCGCAAATTTTAAGTGCGCCAGGGATTACCTTTTCTATAGTAAATTATTCAAAAAATAATTTTCTACTGTCGCAAATTTTAATTGCGCCAGGGATTGCCTTTTCTATATTAAATTATTCAAAAAATAATTTTTTACTGTCGCAAATTTTAAATACGCCAGGGATTGCCTTTTCTATAGTAAATTTTGGAAAAAAATAATTTTTTACTGTCGCAAATTTTAAATATCCCAGGGATTGCCTTTTCTATAGTAAATTATTCAAAAAATAATTTTTTACTGTCGCAAATTTTAAATACGCCAGGGATTGCCTTTTCTATAGTAAATTATTCAAAAAATAATTTTCTACTGTCGCAAATTTTAATTACGCCAGGGATTGCCTTTTCTATAGTAAATTATTCAAAAAATAATTTTCTACTGTCGCAAATTTTAATTGCGCCAGGGATTGCATTTTCTATAGTAAATTATTCAAAAAATAATTTTCAACTGTCGCAAATTTTAATTGCGCCAGGGATTGCCTTTTCTATAGTAAAGTATTCAAAAAATAATTTTCAACTGTCGCAAATTGTAATTGCGCCAGGGATTGCCTTTTCTATAGTAAATTATTCAAAAAATAATTGTTTACTGTCGCAAATTTTAAATACGCCAGGGATTGCCTTTTCTATAGTAAATTATTCCAAAAATAATTTTATACTGTCGCAAATTTTAATTGCGCCAGGGATTGCCTTTTCTATAGTAAATTATTCAAAAAATAATTTTCTACTGTCGCAAATTTTAATTACGCCAGGGATTGCCTTTTCTATAGTAAATTATTCAAAAAATAATTTTCAACTGTCTCAAATTTTAATTACGCCAGGGATTGCCTTTTCTACAGTAAATTTTTCAAAATATTAATTTTTTACTGTCGCAAATTTTAAATACGCCAGGGATTGCCTTTTCTACAGTAAATTATTCAAAAAATAATTTTCTACTGTCGCAAATTTTAAATACGCCAGGGATTGCCTTTTCTATTGTAAATTATTCAAAAAATAATTTTCTACTGTCGCAAATTTTAATTACGCCAGGGATTGCCTTTTCTATAGTAAATTATTCAAAAAATAATTTTCTACTGTCGCAAATTTTAATTGCGCCAGGGATTGCCTTTTCTATAGTAAATTATTCAAAAAATAATTTTCTACTGTCGCAAATTTTAATTACGCCAGGGATTGCCTTTTCTATAGTAAACTTTTCAAAAAATAATTTTCTACTGTCGCAAATTTTAATTACGCCAGGGATTGCCTTTTCTATAGTAAATTATTCAAAAAATAATTTTTTACTGTCGCAAATTTTAATTGCGCCAGGGATTGCCTTTTCTATAGTAAACTTTTCAAAAAATAATTTTTTACTGTCGCAAATTTTAATTACGCAGGGATTGCCTTTTCTATAGTAAATTATTCAAAAAATAATTTTATACTGTCGCAAATTTTAAATACGCCAGGGATTGCCTTTTCTATAGTAAATTATTCAAAAAATAATTTTCTACTGTCGCAAATTTTAATTGCGCCAGGGATTGCCTTTTCTATAGTAAATTATTCAAAAAATAATTTTCTACTGTCGCAAATTTTAATTACGCCAGGGATTGCCTTTTCTATAGTAAATTATTCAAAAAATAATTTTCTATTGTCGCAAATTTTAATTACGCCAGGGATTGCCTTTTCTATAGTAAATTATTCAAAAAATAATTTTATACTGTCGCAAATTTTAATTACGCCAGGGATTGCCTTTTCTATAGTAAATTTTGCAAAAAATAACTTTTTTCTGTCGCAAATTTTAATTACGCCAGGGATTGCCTTTTCTATAGTAAATTATTCAAAAAAATAATTTTCAACTGTCGTAAATTGTAATTGCGCCAGGGATAACCATTTCTATAGTAAATTTTTCAAAAAATAATTTTTTACTGTCGCAAATTTTAATTGCGCCAGGGATTGCCTTTTCTATAGTAAATTTTTCAAAAAATAATTTTTTACTGTCGCAAATTTTAATTGCGCCAGGGATTGCCTTTTCTATAGTAAATTATTCAAAAAATAATTTTATACTGTCGCAAATTTTAAGTGCGCCAGGGATTACCTTTTCTATAGTAAATTATTCAAAAAATAATTTTCTACTGTCGCAAATTTTAATTGCGCCAGGGATTGCCTTTTCTATATTAAATTATTCAAAAAATAATTTTTTACTGTCGCAAATTTTAAATACGCCAGGGATTGCCTTTTCTATAGTAAATTTTGGAAAAAAATAATTTTTTACTGTCGCAAATTTTAAATATACCAGGGATTGCCTTTTCTATAGTAAATTATTCAAAAAATAATTTTTTACTGTCGCAAATTTTAAATATACCAGGGATTGCCTTTTCTATAGTAAATTATTCAAAAAATAATTTTTTACTGTCGCAAATTTTAAATACGCCAGGGATTGCCTTTTCTATAGTAAATTTTGGAAAAAAATAATTTTTTACTGTCGAAAATTTTAAATATACCAGGGATTGCCTTTTCTATAGTAAATTATTCAAAAAATAATTTTTTACTGTCGCAAATTTTAAATACGCCAGGGATTGCCCTTTCTATAGTAAATTATTCAAAAAATAATTTTCTACTGTCGCAAATTTTAATTACGCCAGGGATTGCCTTTTCTATAGTAAATTATTCAAAAAATAATTTTCTACTGTCGCAAATTTTAATTACGCCAGGGATTGCCTTTTCTATAGTAAATTATTCAAAAAATAATTTTATACTGTCGCAAATTTTAATTACGCCAGGGATTGCCTTTTCTATAGTAAATTTTGCAAAAAATAACTTTTTACTGTCGCAAATTTTAATTACGCCAGGGACTGCCTTTTCTATAGTAAATTTTTCAAAAAATAATTTTCAACTGTCGTAAATTGTAATTGCGCCAGGGATAACCATTTCTATAGTAAATTTTTCAAAAAATAATTTTTTACTGTCGCAAATTTTAATTGCGCCAGGGATTGCCTTTTCTATAGTAAATTTTTCAAAAAATAATTTTTTTACTGTCGCAAATTTTAATTGCGCCAGGGATTGCCTTTTCTATAGTAAATTATTCAAAAAATAATTTTATACTGTCGCAAATTTTAAGTGCGCCAGGGATTACCTTTTCTATAGTAAATTATTCAAAAAATAATTTTCTACTGTCGCAAATTTTAATTGCGCCAGGGATTGCCTTTTCTATATTAAATTATTCAAAAAATAATTTTTTACTGTCGCAAATTTTAAATACGCCAGGGATTGCCTTTTCTATAGTAAATTTTGGAAAAAAAATAATTTTTTACTGTCGCAAATTTTAAATATCCCAGGGATTGCCTTTTCTATAGTAAATTATTCAAAAAATAATTTTTTACTGTCGCAAATTTTAAATACGCCAGGGATTGCCTTTTCTATAGTAAATTATTCAAAAAATAATTTTCTACTGTCGCAAATTTTAGTTACGCCAGGGATTGCCTTTTCTATAGTAAATTATTCAAAAAATAATTTTCTACTGTCGCAAATTTTAATTGCGCCAGGGATTGCATTTTCTATAGTAAATTATTCAAAAAATAATTTTCAACTGTCGCAAATTTTAATTGCGCCAGGGATTGCCTTTTCTATAGTAAAGTATTCAAAAAATAATTTTCAACTGTCGCAAATTGTAATTGCGCCAGGGATTGCCTTTTCTATAGTAAATTATTCAAAATATAATTGTTTACTGTCGCAAATTTTAAATACGCCAGGGATTGCCTTTTCTATAGTAAATTATTCCAAAAATAATTTTATACTGTCGCAAATTTTAATTGCGCCAGGGATTGCCTTTTCTATAGTAAATTATTCAAAAAATAATTTTCTACTGTCGCAAATTTTAATTACGCCAGGGATTGCCTTTTCTATAGTAAATTATTCAAAAAATAATTTTCAACTGTCTCAAATTTTAATTACGCCAGGGATTGCCTTTTCTACAGTAAATTTTTCAAAATATTAATTTTTTACTGTCGCAAATTTTAAATACGCCAGGGATTGCCTTTTCTACAGTAAATTATTCAAAAAATAATTTTCTACTGTCGCAAATTTTAAATACGCCAGGGATTGCCTTTTCTATAGTAAATTATTCAAAAAATAATTTTCTACTGTCGCAAATTTTAATTACGCCAGGGATTGCCTTTTCTATAGTAAATTATTCAAAAAATAATTTTCTACTGTCGCAAATTTTAATTGCGCCAGGGATTGCCTTTTCTATAGTAAATTATTCAAAAAATAATTTTCTACTGTCGCAAATTTTAATTACGCCAGGGATTGCCTTTTCTATAGTAAACTTTTCAAAAAATAATTTTCTACTGTCGCAAATTTTAATTACGCCAGGGATTGCCTTTTCTATAGTAAATTATTCAAAAAATAATTTTTTACTGTCGCAAATTTTAATTGCGCCAGGGATTGCCTTTTCTATAGTAAACTTTTCAAAAAATAATTTTCTACTGTCGCAAATTTTAATTACGCCAGGGATTGCCTTTTCTATAGTAAATTATTCAAAAAATAATTTTATACTGTCGCAAATTTTAAATACGCCAGGGATTGCCTTTTCTATAGTAAATTATTCAAAAAATAATTTTCTACTGTCGCAAATTTTAATTGCGCCAGGGATTGCCTTTTCTATAGTAAATTATTCAAAAAATAATTTTCTACTGTCGCAAATTTTAATTACGCCAGGGATTGCCTTTTCTATAGTAAATTATTCAAAAAATAATTTTCTATTGTCGCAAATTTTAATTACGCCAGGGATTGCCTTTTCTATAGTAAATTATTCAAAAAATAATTTTATACTGTCGCAAATTTTAATTACGCCAGGGATTGCCTTTTCTATAGTAAATTTTGCAAAAAATAACTTTTTTCTGTCGCAAATTTTAATTACGCCAGGGATTGCCTTTTCTATAGTAAATTATTCAAAAAATAATTTTCAACTGTCGTAAATTGTAATTGCGCCAGGGATAACCATTTCTATAGTAAATTTTTCAAAAAATAATTTTTTACTGTCGCAAATTTTAATTGCGCCAGGGATTGCCTTTTCTATAGTAAATTTTTCAAAAAATAATTTTTTACTGTCGCAAATTTTAATTGCGCCAGGGATTGCCTTTTCTATAGTAAATTATTCAAAAAATAATTTTATACTGTCGCAAATTTTAAGTGCGCCAGGGATTACCTTTTCTATAGTAAATTATTCAAAAAATAATTTTCTACTGTCGCAAATTTTAATTGCGCCAGGGATTGCCTTTTCTATATTAAATTATTCAAAAAATAATTTTTTACTGTCGCAAATTTTAAATACGCCAGGGATTGCCTTTTCTATAGTAAATTTTGGAAAAAAATAATTTTTTACTGTCGCAAATTTTAAATATACCAGGGATTGCCTTTTCTATAGTAAATTATTCAAAAAATAATTTTTTACTGTCGCAAATTTTAAATATACCAGGGATTGCCTTTTCTATAGTAAATTATTCAAAAAATAATTTTTTACTGTCGCAAATTTTAAATACGCCAGGGATTGCCTTTTCTATAGTAAATTTTGGAAAAAAATAATTTTTTACAGTCGAAAATTTTAAATATACCAGGGATTGCCTTTTCTATAGTAAATTATTCAAAAAATAATTTTTTACTGTCGCAAATTTTAAATACGCCAGGGATTGCCCTTTCTATAGTAAATTATTCAAAAAATAATTTTCTACTGTCGCAAATTTTAATTGCGCCAGGGATTGCATTTTCTATAGTAAATTATTCAAAAAATAATTTTCAACTGTCGCAAATTTTAATTACGCCAGGGATTGCCTTTTCTATAGTAAATTATTCAAAAAATAATTTTTTACTATCGCAAGTTTTAATTGCGCCAGGGATTGCCTTTTCTACAGTAAATTATTCAAAAAATAATTTTATACTGTCGCAAATTTTAATTGCGCCAGGGATTGCCTTTTCTATAGTAAATTATTCAAAAAATAATTTTCTACTATCGCAAATTTTAATTACGCCAGGGATTGCCTTTTCTATAGTAAATTATTCAAAATATAATTTTTTACTATCGCAAGTTTTAATTACGCCAGGGATTGCCTTTTCTACAGTAAATTATTCAAAAAATAATTTTTTACTATCGCAAATTTTAATTACGCCAGGGATTGCCTTTTCTATAGTAAATTATTCAAAAAAATAATTTTTTACTGTCGCAAATTTTAATTGCGCCAGGGATTACCTTTTCTATAGTAAATTATTCAAAAAATAATTTTCAACTGTCGCAAATTTTAATTGCGCCAGGGATTGCCTTTTGAATAGTAAATTTTGCAAAAAATAATTTTATACTGTCGCAAATTTTAATTACGCCGGGGATTGCCTTTTCTATAGTAAATTATTCAAAAAATAATTTTATACTGTCGCAAATTTTAATTACGCCAGGGATTGCCTTTTCTATAGTAAATTATTCAAAAAATAATTTTCAACTGTCGCAAATTTTAATTACGCCAGGGATTGCCTTTTCTATAGTAAATTATTCAAAAAATAATTTTTTACTATCGCAAGTTTTAATTGCGCCAGGGATTGCCTTTTCTACAGTAAATTATTCAAAAAATAATTTTATACTGTCGCAAATTTTAATTGCGCCAGGGATTGCCTTTTCTATAGTAAATTATTCAAAAAATAATTTTCTACTGTCGCAAATTTTAATTACGCCAGGGATTGCCTTTTCTATAGTATATTATTCAAAAAATAATTTTCACCTGTCGCAAATATTAATTACGCCAGGGATTGCCTTTTCTATAGTAAATTATTCAAAAAATAATTTTCTACTGTAGCAAATTTTAATTACGCCAGGGATTGCCTTTTCTATAGTAAATTATTCAAAAAACAATTTTCTACTGTCGCAAATTTTAATTGCGCCAGGGATTGCCTTTTATATAGTAAATTATTCAAAAAATATTTTTTTACTGTCGCAAATTTTAAGTGCGCCAGGGATTGCCTTTTCTATAGTAAATTATTCAAAAAATAATTTTATACTGTCGCAAATTTTAAATACGCCAGGGATTGCCTTTTCTATAGTAAATTTTTCAAAAAATAATTTTTTACTGTCGCAAATTTTAAATATCCCAGGGATTGCCTTTTCTATAGTAAATTATTCAAAAAATAATTTTCAACTGTCGCAAATTTTAATTACGCCAGGGATTGCCTTTTCTATAGTATATTATTCAAAAAATAATATTTTACTATCGCAAGTTTTAATTACGCCAGGGATTGCCTTTTCTACAGTAAATTATCCAAAAAATAATTTTTTACTATCGCAAATTTTAATTACGCCAGGGATTGCCTTTTCTATAGTAAATTATTCAAAAAATAATGTTTTACTGTCGCAAATTTTAATTGCGCCAGGGATTGCCTTTTCTATAGTAAATTATTAAAAAATAATTTTCAACTGTCGCAAATTTTAATTGCGCCAGGGATTGCCTTTTCTATAGTAAATTTTGCAAAAAATAATTTTATATTGTCGCAAATTTTAATTACGCCAGGGATTGCCTTTTCTATAGTAAATTATTCAAAAAATAATTTTATACTGTCGCAAATTTTAATTACGCCAGGGATTGCCTTTTCTATAGTAAATTATTCAAAAAATAATTTTTTACTATCGCAAGTTTTAATTACGCCAGGGATTGCCTTTTCTATAGTAAATTATTCAAAAAATAATTTTTTACTGTCGCAAATTTTAATTGCGCCAGGGATTGCCTTTTCTACAGTAAATTATTCAAAAAATAGTTTTATACTGTCGCAAATTTTAATTGCGCCAGGGATTGCCTTTTCTATAGTAAATTATTCAAAAAATAATTTTCTACTGTCGCAAATTTTAATTACGCCAGGTATTGCCTTTTCTATAGTAAATTATTTAAAAAATAATTTTCAACTGTCGCAAATTTTAATTACGCCAGGGATTGCCTTTTCTATAGTAAATTTTTCAAAAAATAATTTTTTACTGTCGCAAAATTTAATTACGCCAGGGATTGCCTTTTCTATAGTAAATTATTCAAAAAATAATTTTTTATTGTCGCAAATTTTAATTGCGCCAGGGATTGCCTTTTCTATAGTAAATTTCTCACAAAATAATTTTTTACTGTCGCAAATTTTAATTACGCCAGGGATTGCCTTTTCTATAGTAAATTATTCAAAAAATAATTTTCTACTGTCGCAAATTTTAATTACGCCAGGGATTGCCTTTTCTATAGTAAATTATTCAAAAAATAATTTTATACTGTCGCAAATTTTAATTACGCCAGGGATTGCCATTTCTATAGTAAATTATTCAAAAAATAATTTTATACTGTCGCAAATTTTAATTGCGCCAGGGATTGCCTTTTCTATAGTAAATTTTGCAAAAAATAATTTTCTACTGTCGCAAATTTTAAGTGCGCCAGGGATTGCCTTTCCTATAGTAAATTATTCAAAAAATAACTTTATACTGTCGCAAATTTTAATTGCGCCAGGGATTGCCTCTTCTATAGTAAATTATTCAAAAAATAATTTTCAACTGTCGCAAATTTTAATTACGCCAGGGATTGCCTTTTCTATAGTAAATTATTCAAAAAATAATTTTATACTGTCGCAAATTTTAATTGCGCCAGGGATTGCCTTTTCTATAGTAAATTATTCAAAAAATAATTTTTTACACTCGCAAATTCCCATTTCGCCAGGTAAATTTTTCACAAATTAATTTTCTACTGTCGCAAATTTTAATTACGCCAGGGATTGCCTTTTCTATAGTAAATTATTCAAAAAATAATTTTATACTGTCGCAAATTTTAATTACGCCAGGGATTGCCTTTCCTATAGTAAAATATTCAAAAAATAATTTTCTACTGTCGCAAATTTTAATTACGCCAGGGATTGCCTTTTCTATAGTAAATTATTCAAAAAATAATTTTATACTGTCGCAAATTTTAATTTCGCCAGGGATTGCCTTTTCTATAGTAAATTATTCAAAAAATAATTTTCTACTGTCGCAAATTTTAATTGCGCCAGGGATTGCCTTTTCTATAGTAAATTATTCAAAAAATAATTTTTTACTCTCGCAAATTTCAATTTCGCCAGGTAAATTTTTCACAAATTAATTTTATACTGTCGCAAATTTTAATTACGCCAGGGATTGCCTTTCCTATAGTAAATTATTCAAAAAATAATTTTCTACTGTCGCAAATTTTAATTACGCCAGGGATTGCCTTTTCTATAGTAAATTATTCCAAAAATAATTTTCAACTGTCGCAAATTTTAATTACGCCAGGGATTACATTTTCTATAGCAAATTATTCAAAAAATAATTTTATACTGTCGCAAATTTTAAGTGCGCCAGGGATTGCCTTTTCTATAGTAAATTATTCAAAAAATAATTTTATACTGTCGCAAATTTTAATTAAGCCAGGGATTGCCTTTTCTATAGTAAATTATTCAAAAATTAATTTTCAACTGTCGCAAATTTTAATTACGCCAGGGATTGCCTTTTCTATAGTAAATTATTCAAAAAATAATTTTATACTGTCGCAAATTTTAAGTGCGCCAGGGATTGCCTTTTCTATAGTAAATTATTCAAAAAATAATTTTATACTGTCGCAAATTTTAATTTCGCCAGGGATTGCCTTTTCTATAGTAAATTATTCAAAAAATAATTTTCTACTGTCGCAAATTTTAATTGCGCCAGGGATTGCCTTTTCTATAGTAAATTATTCAAAAAATAATTTTTTACTCTCGCAAATTTCAATTTCGCCAGGTAAATTTTTCACAAATTAATTTTCTACTGTCGCAAATTTTAATTACGCCAGGGATTGCCTTTTGTATAGTAAATTATTCAAAAAATAATTTTCAACTGTCGCAAATTTTAATTACGCCAGGGATTGCCTTTTCTATAGTAAATTATTCAAAAAATAATTTTATACTGTCGCAAATTTTAAGTGCGCCAGGGATTGCCTTTTCTATAGTAAATTATTCAAAAAATAATTTTATACTGTCGCAAATTTTAATTACGCCAGGGATTGCCTTTTCTATAGTAAATTATTCAAAAAATAATTTTTTACTGTCGCAAATTTTAATTACGCCAGGGATTGCCTTTTCTATAGTAAATTTCTCACAAAATAATTTTCAACTGTCGCAAATTTTAATTACGCCAGGTATTGCCTTTTCTATAGTAAATTATTCAAAAAATAATTTTATACTGTCGCAAATTTTAATTACGCCAGGGATTGCTTTTTCTATAGTAAATTATTCGAAAAATAATTTTCAACTGTCGCAAATTTTAATTACGCCAGGGATTGCCTTTTCTATAGTAAATTATTCAAAAAATAATTTTATACTGTCGCAAATTTTAAGTGCGCCAGGGATTGCCTTTTCTATAGTAAATTATTCAAAAAATAATTTTTTACTGTCGCAAATTTTAATTACGCCAGGGATTGCCTTTTCTATAGTAAATTATTCAAAAAATAATTTTCAACTGTCGCAAATTTTAATTACGCCAGGGATTGCCTTTTCTATAGTAAATTATTCAAAAAATAATTTTCAACTGTCGCAAATTTTAAATACCCCAGGGATTGCCTTTTCTATAGTAAATTATTCAAAAAATAATTTTTTACTGTCGCAAATTTTAATTACGCCAGGGATTGCCTTTTCTATAGTAAATTATTCAAAAAATAATTTTCTACTGTCGTAAATTTTAATTACGCCAGGGATTGCCTTTTCTATAGTAAATTTTTCAAAAAATAATTTTTTACTGTCGCAAATTTTAAATATCCCAGGGATTGCCTTTTCTATAGTAAATTATTCAAAAAATAATTTTCAACTGTCGCAAATTTTAATTACGCCAGGGATTGCCTTTTCTATAGTATATTATTCAAAAAATAATATTTTACTATCGCAAGTTTTAATTACGCCAGGGATTGCCTTTTCTACAGTAAATTATCCAAAAAATAATTTTTTACTATCGCAAATTTTAATTACGCCAGGGATTGCCTTTTCTATAGTAAATTATTCAAAAAATAATGTTTTACTGTCGCAAATTTTAATTGCGCCAGGGATTGCCTTTTCTATAGTAAATTATTAAAAAATAATTTTCAACTGTCGCAAATTTTAATTGCGCCAGGGATTGCCTTTTCTATAGTAAATTTTGCAAAAAATAATTTTATATTGTCGCAAATTTTAATTACGCCAGGGATTGCCTTTTCTATAGTAAATTATTCAAAAAATAATTTTATACTGTCGCAAATTTTAATTACGCCAGGGATTGCCTTTTCTATAGTAAATTATTCAAAAAATAATTTTTTACTATCGCAAGTTTTAATTACGCCAGGGATTGCCTTTTCTATAGTAAATTATTCAAAAAATAATTTTTTACTGTCGCAAATTTTAATTGCGCCAGGGATTGCCTTTTCTACAGTAAATTATTCAAAAAATAGTTTTATACTGTCGCAAATTTTAATTGCGCCAGGGATTGCCTTTTCTATAGTAAATTATTCAAAAAATAATTTTCTACTGTCGCAAATTTTAATTACGCCAGGTATTGCCTTTTCTATAGTAAATTATTTAAAAAATAATTTTCAACTGTCGCAAATTTTAATTACGCCAGGGATTGCCTTTTCTATAGTAAATTTTTCAAAAAATAATTTTTTACTGTCGCAAAATTTAATTACGCCAGGGATTGCCTTTTCTATAGTAAATTATTCAAAAAATAATTTTTTATTGTCGCAAATTTTAATTGCGCCAGGGATTGCCTTTTCTATAGTAAATTTCTCACAAAATAATTTTTTACTGTCGCAAATTTTAATTACGCCAGGGATTGCCTTTTCTATAGTAAATTATTCAAAAAATAATTTTCTACTGTCGCAAATTTTAATTACGCCAGGGATTGCCTTTTCTATAGTAAATTATTCAAAAAATAATTTTATACTGTCGCAAATTTTAATTACGCCAGGGATTGCCATTTCTATAGTAAATTATTCAAAAAATAATTTTATACTGTCGCAAATTTTAATTGCGCCAGGGATTGCCTTTTCTATAGTAAATTTTGCAAAAAATAATTTTCTACTGTCGCAAATTTTAAGTGCGCCAGGGATTGCCTTTCCTATAGTAAATTATTCAAAAAATAACTTTATACTGTCGCAAATTTTAATTGCGCCAGGGATTGCCTCTTCTATAGTAAATTATTCAAAAAATAATTTTCAACTGTCGCAAATTTTAATTACGCCAGGGATTGCCTTTTCTATAGTAAATTATTCAAAAAATAATTTTATACTGTCGCAAATTTTAATTGCGCCAGGGATTGCCTTTTCTATAGTAAATTATTCAAAAAATAATTTTTTACACTCGCAAATTCCCATTTCGCCAGGTAAATTTTTCACAAATTAATTTTCTACTGTCGCAAATTTTAATTACGCCAGGGATTGCCTTTTCTATAGTAAATTATTCAAAAAATAATTTTATACTGTCGCAAATTTTAATTACGCCAGGGATTGCCTTTCCTATAGTAAAATATTCAAAAAATAATTTTCTACTGTCGCAAATTTTAATTACGCCAGGGATTGCCTTTTCTATAGTAAATTATTCAAAAAATAATTTTATACTGTCGCAAATTTTAATTTCGCCAGGGATTGCCTTTTCTATAGTAAATTATTCAAAAAATAATTTTCTACTGTCGCAAATTTTAATTGCGCCAGGGATTGCCTTTTCTATAGTAAATTATTCAAAAAATAATTTTTTACTCTCGCAAATTTCAATTTCGCCAGGTAAATTTTTCACAAATTAATTTTATACTGTCGCAAATTTTAATTACGCCAGGGATTGCCTTTCCTATAGTAAATTATTCAAAAAATAATTTTCTACTGTCGCAAATTTTAATTACGCCAGGGATTGCCTTTTCTATAGTAAATTATTCCAAAAATAATTTTCAACTGTCGCAAATTTTAATTACGCCAGGGATTACATTTTCTATAGCAAATTATTCAAAAAATAATTTTATACTGTCGCAAATTTTAAGTGCGCCAGGGATTGCCTTTTCTATAGTAAATTATTCAAAAAATAATTTTATACTGTCGCAAATTTTAATTAAGCCAGGGATTGCCTTTTCTATAGTAAATTATTCAAAAATTAATTTTCAACTGTCGCAAATTTTAATTACGCCAGGGATTGCCTTTTCTATAGTAAATTATTCAAAAAATAATTTTATACTGTCGCAAATTTTAAGTGCGCCAGGGATTGCCTTTTCTATAGTAAATTATTCAAAAAATAATTTTATACTGTCGCAAATTTTAATTTCGCCAGGGATTGCCTTTTCTATAGTAAATTATTCAAAAAATAATTTTCTACTGTCGCAAATTTTAATTGCGCCAGGGATTGCCTTTTCTATAGTAAATTATTCAAAAAATAATTTTTTACTCTCGCAAATTTCAATTTCGCCAGGTAAATTTTTCACAAATTAATTTTCTACTGTCGCAAATTTTAATTACGCCAGGGATTGCCTTTTGTATAGTAAATTATTCAAAAAATAATTTTCAACTGTCGCAAATTTTAATTACGCCAGGGATTGCCTTTTCTATAGTAAATTATTCAAAAAATAATTTTATACTGTCGCAAATTTTAAGTGCGCCAGGGATTGCCTTTTCTATAGTAAATTATTCAAAAAATAATTTTATACTGTCGCAAATTTTAATTACGCCAGGGATTGCCTTTTCTATAGTAAATTATTCAAAAAATAATTTTTTACTGTCGCAAATTTTAATTACGCCAGGGATTGCCTTTTCTATAGTAAATTTCTCACAAAATAATTTTCAACTGTCGCAAATTTTAATTACGCCAGGTATTGCCTTTTCTATAGTAAATTATTCAAAAAATAATTTTATACTGTCGCAAATTTTAATTACGCCAGGGATTGCTTTTTCTATAGTAAATTATTCGAAAAATAATTTTCAACTGTCGCAAATTTTAATTACGCCAGGGATTGCCTTTTCTATAGTAAATTATTCAAAAAATAATTTTATACTGTCGCAAATTTTAAGTGCGCCAGGGATTGCCTTTTCTATAGTAAATTATTCAAAAAATAATTTTTTACTGTCGCAAATTTTAATTACGCCAGGGATTGCCTTTTCTATAGTAAATTATTCAAAAAATAATTTTCAACTGTCGCAAATTTTAATTACGCCAGGGATTGCCTTTTCTATAGTAAATTATTCAAAAAATAATTTTCAACTGTCGCAAATTTTAAATACCCCAGGGATTGCCTTTTCTATAGTAAATTATTCAAAAAATAATTTTTTACTGTCGCAAATTTTAATTACGCCAGGGATTGCCTTTTCTATAGTAAATTATTCAAAAAATAATTTTCTACTGTCGTAAATTTTAATTACGCCAGGGATTGCCTTTTCTATAGTAAATTATTCAAAAAATAATTTTATACTGTCGCAAATTTTAATTGCGCCAGGGATTGCCTTTTCTATAGTAAATTATTCAAAAAATAATTTTCAACTGTCGCAAATTTTAATTACGCCAGGGCTTGCCTTTTCTTTAGTAAATCTTGCAAAAAATAATTTTCTACTATCGCAAATTTTAATTGCGCCAGGGATTGCCTTTTCTATAGTAAATTATTCAAAAAATAATTTTCAACTGTCGCAAATTTTAACTGCGCCAGGGATTGCCTTTTCTATAGTAAATTATTCAAAAAATAATTTTTTACTGTCGCAAATTTTAATTACGCCAGGGATTGCCTTTTCTATAGTAAATTATTCAAAAAATAATTTTCAACTGTCGCAAATTTTAAATACGCCAGGGATTGCCTTTTCTATAGTAAATTATTCAAAAAATATTTTTTTACTGTCGCAAATTTTAATTACGCCAGGGATTGCCTTTGCTATAGTAAATTATTCAAAAAATAATTTTATACTGTCGCAAATTTTAAGTGCGCCAGGGATTGCCTTTTCTATAGTAAATTATTCAAAAAATAATTTTATACTGTCGCAAATTTTAATTACGCCAGGGATTGCCTTTTCTATAGTAAATTATTCAAAAAATAATTTTTTACTGTCGCAAATTTTAATTACGCCAGGGATTGCCTTTTCTATAGTAAATTTCTCACAAATTAATTTTCTACTGTCGCAAATTTTAATTACGCCAGGGATTGCCTTTTCTATAGTAAATTTTGCAAAAAATAATTTTCTACTTTCGCAAATTTTAATTGCGCCAGGGATTGCCTTTTCTATAGTAAATTATTCAAAAAATAATTTTCTACTGTCGCAAATTTTAATTGCGCCAGGGATTGCCTTTTCTATAGTAAATTATTCAAAAAATAATTTTTTACTGTCGCAAATTTTAAATACGCCAGGTATTGCCTTTTCTATAGTAAATTTTGCAAAAAAATTATTTTTTACTGTCGCAAATTTCAAATCCGCCAGGGATTGCCATTTCTATAGTAAATTTCTCACAAATTAATTTATTTTTTACTATCGCAAGTTTTAATTGCGCCAGGGATTGCTTTTCTACAGTAAATTTTGCAAAAAATAATTTTTTACTGTCGCAAATTTTAATTGCGCCACGGATTGCCTTTTCTATAGTAAACTTTTCAAAAAATAATTTTCTACTGTCGCAAATTTTAATTATGCAAGGGATTGCCTTTTCTATAGTAAATTTCTCACAAAATAATTTTCAACTGTCGCAAATTTTAATTACGCCAGGGATTGCCTTTTCTATAGTAAATTATTCAAAAAATAATTTTCAACTGTCGCAAATTTTAAATATCCCAGGGATTGCCTTTTCTGTAGTAAATTATTCAAAAAATAATTTTATACTGTCGCAAATTTTAATTACACCAGGGATTGCCTTTTCTATAGTAAATTATTCAAAAAATAATTTTATACTGTCGCAAATTTTAATTACACTAGGGATTGCCTTTTCTATAGTAAATTATTCAAAAAATAATTTTTTACTGTCGCAAATTTTAATTACGCCAGGGATTGCCTTTTCTATAGTAAATTATTCAAAAAATAATTTTCTACTGTCGCAAATTTTAATTACGCCAGGGATTGCCTTTTCTATAGTATATTATTCAAAAAATAATTTTCTACTGTCGCAAATTTTAATTACGCCAGGGATTGCCTTTTCTATAGTAAATTATTCAAAAAATAATTTTCTACTGTCGCAAATTTTAATTACGCCAGGGATTACCTTTTCTATAGTAAATTATTCAAAAAATAATTTTATACTGTCGCAAATTTTAATTGCGCCAGGGATTGCCTTTTCTATAGTAAATTATTCAAAAAATAATTTTCAACTGTCGCAAATTTTAATTACGCCAGGGATTGTCTTTTCTATAGTAAATTATTCACAAAATAATTTTCTACTGTCACAAATTTTAATTACGCCAGGGATTGCCTTTTCTATGGTAAATTTTTCAAAAAATAATTTTTTACTATCGCAAGTTTTAATTACGCCAGGGATTGCCTTTTCTATAGTAAATTTTTCAAAAATAATTTTTTACTGTCGCAAATTTTAAATATCCCAGGATTTCTTTTCTATAGTAAATTTCTCACAACTTAATTTCTTACTGTCGCAAATTTCAAATCCGCCAGGGATTGCCTTTTCTATAGTAAATTATTCAAAAAATAATTTTTTACTATCGCAAATTTTAATTGCGCCAGGGATTGCCTTTTCTACAGTAAATTTTGCAAAAAATAATTTTTTACTGTCGCAAATTTTAATTGCGCCAGGGATTGCCTTTTCTATAGTAAAATTTTCAAAAAATAATTTTCTACTGTCGCAAATTTTAATTACGCCAGGGATTGCCTTTTATATAGTAAATTATTCAAAAAATAATTTTATACTGTCGCAAATTTTAAATACGCCAGGGATTGCCTTTTCTATAGTAAATTATTCAAAAAAAAATTTTCTGCTGTCGCAAATTTTAATTACGCCAGGGATTGCCTTTTCTATCAGTAAATTATTCAAAAAATAATTTTCTACTGTCGCAAATTTTAATTGCGCCAGGGATTGCCTTTTCTATAGTAAATTATTCAAAAAATAATTTTTTACTCTCGCAAATTTCAATTTCGCCAGGTAAGTTTTTCACAAATTAATTTTCTACTGTCGCAAATTTTAATTACGCCAGGGATTGCCTTTTCTATAGTAAATTATTCAAAAAATAATTTTATACTGTCGCAAATTTTAAATACGCCAGGGATTGCCTTTTCTATAGTAAATTATTCAAAAAATAATTTTCTACTGTCGCAAATTTTAATTACGCCAGGGATTGCCTTTTCTATAGTAAATTATTCAAATAATAATTTTCAACTGTCGCAAATTTTAATTACGCCAGGGATTGCCTTTTCTATAGTAAATTATTCAAAAAATAATTTTCAACTTTCGCAAATTTTAAATATCCCAGGGATTGCCTTTTCTATAGTAAATTATTCAAAAAATAATTTTTTACTGTCGCAAATTTTAATTACGCCAGGGATTGCCTTTTCTATAGTAAATTATTCAAAAAATAATTTTCTACTGTCGTAAATTTTAATTACGCCAGGGATTGCCTTTTCTATAGTAAATTATTCAAAAAATAATTTTATACTGTCGCAAATTTTAATTGCGCCAGGGATTGCCTTTCCTATAGTAAATTATTCAAAAAATAATTTTCAAATGTCGCAAATTTTAATTACGGCAGGGCTTGCTTTTTCTATAGTAAATCTTGCAAAAAATAATTTTCTTCTATCGCAAAGTGTAATTGCGCCAGGGATTGCCTTTTCTATAGTAAATTTTGCAAAAAATAATTTTTTACTGTCGCAAATTTTAAATACGCAAGGGATTGCCTTTTCTATAGTAAATTATTCAAAACATAATTTTTTACTGTCGCAAATTTTAATTACGCCAGTGATTGCCTTTTCTATAGTAAATTATTCAAAAAATAATTTTCAACTGTCGCAAATTTTAAATACGCCAGGGATTGCCTTTTCTATAGTAAATTATTCAAAAAATAATTTTTTACTGTCGCAAATTTTAATTACGCCAGGGATTGCCTTTTCTATAGTAAATTATTCAAAAAATAATTTTATACTGTCGCAAATTTTAAGTGCGCCAGGGATTGCCTTTTCTATAGTAAATTATTCAAAAAATAATTTTATACTGTCGCAAATTTTAATTACGCCAGGGATTGACTTTCTATAGTAAATTATTCAAAAAATAATTTTTTACTGTCGCAAATTTTAATTACGCCAGGGATTGCCTTTTCTATAGTAAATTTCTCACAAATTAATTTTCTACTCTCGCAAATTTTAATTACGCCAGGGATTGCCTTTTCTATAGTAAATTTTGCAAAAAATAATTTTCTACTGTCGCAAATTTTAATTGCGCCAGGGATTGCCTTTTCTATAGTAAATTATTCAAAAAATAATTTTCTACTGTCGCAAATTTTAATTGCGCCAGGGATTGCCTTTTCTATAGTAAATTATTCAAAAAATAATTTTTTACTGTCGCAAATTTTAAATACGCCTGGGATTGCCTTTTCTATAGTAAATTTTGCAAAAAAATAATTTTTTACTGTCGCAAATTTTAAATATCCCAGGGATTGCCTTTTCTGTAGTAAATTTCTTACAAATTAATTTTCTACTGTCGCAAATTTTAATTACGCCAGGGATTGCCTTCTATAGTAAATTATTCAAAAAATAATTTTCTACTGTCGCAAATTTTAATTACGCCAGGGAATTGCCTTTTCTATAGTAAATTATTCAAAAAAATAATTTTTCTACTGTCGCAAATTTTAATTACGCCAGGGATTACCTTTTCTATAGTAGATTATTCAAAAAATAATTTTCTACTGTCGCAAATTTTAATTACGCCAGGGATTACCTTTTTCTATAGTAAATTATTCAAAAAATAATTTTATACTGTCGCAAATTTTAATTGCGCCAGGGATTGCCTTTTCTATAGTAAATTTCTCACAACTTAGTTTCTTACTGTCGCAAATTTCAAATCCGCCAGGGATTGCCTTTTCTATAGTAAATTATTCAAAAAATAATTTTTTACTATCGCAAATTTTAATTGCGCCAGGGATTGCCTTTTCTACAGTAAATGTTGCAAAAAATAATTTTTTACTGTCGCAAATTTTAATTGCGCCAGGGATTGCCTTTTCTATAGTAAAATTTTCAAAAAATAATTTTCTACTGTCGCAAATTTTAATTACGCCAGGGATTGCCTTTTATATAGTAAATTATTCAAAAAATAATTTTATACTGTCGCAAATTTTAAATACGCCAGGGATTCCCTTTTCTATAGTAAATTATTCAAAAAATAATTTTCTGCTGTCGCAAATTTTAATTACGCCAGGGATTGCCTTTTCTATAGTAAATTATTCAAAAAATAATTTTCTACTGTCGCAAATTTTAATTGCGCCAGGGATTGCCTTTTCTATAGTAAATTATTCAAAAAATAATTTTTTACTCTCGCAAGTTTCAATTTCGCCAGGTAAATTTTTCACAAATTAATTTTTTACTGTCGCAAATTTTAATTACGCCAGGGATTGCCTTTTCTATTGTAAATTATTCAAAAAATAATTTTCAACTGTCGCAAATTTTAATTACGCCAGGGATTGCCTTTTCTATAGTAAATTATTCAAAAAATAATTTTCTACTGTCGCAAATTTTAATTACGCCAGGGATTGCCTTTTCTATAGTAGATTATTCAAAAAATAATTTTCTACTGTCGCAAATTTTAATTACGCCAGGGATTACCTTTTCTATAGTAAATTATTCAAAAATAATTTTATACTGTCGCAAATTTTAATTGCGCCAGGGATTGCCTTTTCTATAGTAAATTATTCAAAAAATAATTTTCAACTGTCGCAAATTTTAATTACGCCAGGGATTGTCTTTTCTATAGTAAATTATTCAAAAAATAATTTTCTACTGTCGCAAATTTTAATTACGCCAGGGATTGCCTTTTCTATAGTAAATTTTTCAAAAAATAATTTTTTACTGTCGCAAGTTTTAATTACGCCAGGGATTGCCTTTTCTATAGTAAATTTTTCAAAAAATAATTTTTTACTGTCGCAAATTTTAAATATCCCAGGGATTTCTTTTCTATAGTAAATTTCTCACAACTAATTTCTTACTGTCGCAAATTTCAAATCCGCCAGGGATTGCCTTTTCTATAGTAAATTATTCAAAAAAATAATTTTTTACTATCGCAAACTTTAATTGCGCCAGGGATTGCCTTTTCTACAGTAAATGTTGCAAAAAATAATTTTTTACTGTCGCAAATTTTAATTGCGCCAGGGATTGCCTTTTCTATAGTAAAATTTTCAAAAAATAATTTTCTACTGTCGCAAATTTTAATTACGCCAGGGATTGCCTTTTATATAGTTAAATTATTCAAAAAATAATTTTATACTGTCGCAAATTTTAAATACGCCAGGGATTCCCTTTTCTATAGTAAATTATTCAAAAAATAATTTTCTGCTGTCGCAAATTTTAATTACGCCAGGGATTGCCTTTTCTATAGTAAATTATTCAAAAAATAATTTTCTACTGTCGCAAATTTTAATTGCGCCAGGGATTGCCTTTTCTATAGTAAATTATTCAAAAAATAATTTTTTACTCTCGCAAATTTCAATTTCGCCAGGTAAATTTTTCACAAATTAATTTTTTACTGTCGCAAATTTTAATTACGCCAGGGATTGCCTTTTCTATTGTAAATTATTCAAAAAATAATTTTCAACTGTCGCAAATTTTAATTACGCCAGGGATTGCCTTTTCTATAGTAAATTATTCAAAAAATAATTTTATACTGTCGCAAATTTTAAGTGCGCCAGGGATTGCCTTTTCTATAGTAAATTATTCAAAAAATAATTTTATACTGTCGCAAATTTTAATTACGCCAGGGATTGCCTTTTCTATAGTAAATTATTCAAAAAATAATTTTTTACTGTCGCAAATTTTAATTACGCCAGGGATTGCCTTTTCTATAGTAAATTTCTCACAAAATAATTTTCAACTGTCGCAAATTTTAATTACGCCATGGATTGCCTTTTCTATAGTAAATTATTAAAAAAAATTATTTTATACTGTCGCAAATTTTAATTACGCCAGGGATTGGCTTTTCTATAGTAAATTATTCAAAAAATAATTTTCAACTGTCGCAAATTTTAATTACGCCAGGGATTGCCTTTTCTATAGTAAATTATTCAAAAAATAATTTTCAACTGTCGCAAATTTTAAGTGCGCCAGGGATTGCCTTTTCTATAGTAAATTATTCAAAAATAATTTTTTACTGTCGCAAATTTTAATTACGCCAGGGATTGCCTTTTCTATAGTAAATTATTCAAAAAATAATTTTCAACTGTCGCAAATTTTAATTACGCCAGGGATTGCCTTTTCTATAGTAAATTATTCAAAAAATAATTTTCAACTGTCGCAAATTTTAAATACGCCAGGGATTGCCTTTTCTATAGTAATTTATTCAAAAAATAATTTTCAACTGTCGCAAATTTTAATTACGCCAGGGATTGCCTTTTCTATAGTAAATTATTCAAAAAATAATTTTATACTGTCGCAAATTTTAAGTGCGCCAGGGATTGCCTTTTCTATAGTAAATTATTCAAAAAATAATTTTATACTGTCGCAAATTTTAATTACGCCAGGGATTGCCTTTTCTATAGTAAATTATTCAAAAAATAATTTTCAACTGTCGCAAATTTTAATTACGCCAGGGATTGCCTTTTCTATAGTAAATTATTCAAAAAATAATTTTATACTGTCGCAAATTTTAAGTGCGCCAGGGATTGCCTTTTCTATAGTAAATTATTCAAAAAATAATTTTATACTGTCACAAATTTTAATTACGCCAGGGATTGCCTTTTCTATAGTAAATTATTCAAAAATAATTTTCTACTGTCGTAAATTTTAATTACGCCAGGGATTGCCTTTTCTATAGTAAATTATTCAAAAAAATAATTTTCAACTGTCGCAAATTTTAATTACGCCAGGGCTTGCCTTTTCTATAGTAAATCTTGCAAAAAATAATTTTGTACTATCGCAAATTTTAATTGCGCCAGGGATTGCCTTTTCTATAGTAAATTATTCAAAAATAATTTTCAACTGTCGCAAATTTTAACTGCGCCAGGGATTGCCTTTTCTATAGTAAATTATTCAAAAAATATTTTTTTACTGTCGCAAATTTTAATTACGCCAGGGATTGCCTTTTCTATAGTAAATTATTCAAAAAATAATTTTCAATTGTCGCAAATTTTAAATACGCCAGGGATTGCCTTTTCTATAGTAAATTATTCAAAAAATAATTTTTTACTGTCGCAAATTTTAATTACGCCAGGGATTGCCTTTTCTATAGTAAATTATTCAAAAAATAATTTTATACTGTCGCAAATTTTAAGTGCGCCAGGGATTGCCTTTTCTATAGTAAATTATTCAAAAAATAATTTTATACTGTCGCAAATTTTAATTACGCCAGGGATTGCCTTTTCTATAGTAAATTATTCAAAAAATAATTTTTTACTGTTGCAAATTTTAATTACGCCAGGGATTGCCTTTTCTATAGTAAATTTCTCACAAATTAATTTTCTACTGTCGCAAATTTTAATTACGCCAGGGATTGCCTTTTCTATAGTAAATTTTGCAAAAAATAATTTTCTACTGTCGCAAATTTTAATTGCGCCAGGGATTGCCTTTTCTATAGTAAATTATTCAAAAAATAATTTTCTACTGTCGCAAATTTTAATTGCGCCAGGGATTGCCTTTTCTATAGTAAATTATTCAAAAAATAATTTTCTACTGTCGCAAATTTTAATTACGCCAGGGATTGCCTTTTCTATAGTAAATTATTCAAAAAATAATTTTTTACTGTCGCAAAATTTAATTACGCCAGGGGTTGCCTTTTCTATAGTAAATTATTCAAAAAATAATTTTCTACTGTCGCAAATTTTAATTACGCCAGGGATTGCCTTTTCTATAGTAAATTATTCAAAAAATAATTTTTTACTCCCGCAAATTTCAATTTCGCCAGGTAAATTTTTCACAAATTAATTTTTTACTGTCGCAAATTTTAAATACGCCAGGGATTGCCTTTTCTATAGTAAATTATTCAAAAAATAATTTTTTACTCTCGCAAATTTTAAATATCCCAGGGATTGCCTTTTCTATAGTAAATTTCTCACAAATTAATTTCTTACTGTCGCAAATTTTAAATACGCCAGGGATTGCCTTTTCTATAGTAAATTATTCAAAAAATAATTTTCTACTGTCGCAAATTTTAATTACGCCAGGGATTGCCTTTTCTGTAGTAAATTATTCAAAAAATAATTTTTTACTGTCGCAAATTTTAATTGCGCCAGGGATTGCCTTTTCTATAGTGAATTATTCAAAAAATAATTTTCTACTGTCGCAAATTTTAAGTGCGCCAGGGATTGCCTTTTCTATAGTAAATTATTCAAAAAATAATTTTCAACTGTCGCTAATTTTAATTACGCCAGGGATTGCCTTTTCTATAGTAAATTATTCAAAAAATAATTTTTTACTCTCGCAAATTTCAATTTCGCCAGGTAAATTTTTCACAAAATAATTTTCTACTGTCGCAAATTTTAATTGCGCCAGGGATTGCCTTTTCTATAGTAAATTATTCAAAAAATAATTTTTTACTGTCGCAAATTTTAAATACGCCAGGGATTGCCTTTTCTATAGTAAATTTTGCAAAAAAATTATTTTTTACTGTCGCAAATTTCAAATCCGCCAGGGATTGCCTTTTCTATAGTAAATTTCTCACAAATTAATTTTTTACTATCGCAAGTTTTAATTGCGCCAGGGATTGCCTTTTCTACAGTAAATTTTGCAAAAAATAATTTTTTACTGTCGCAAATTTTAATTGCGCCAGGGATTGCCTTTTCTATAGTAAACTTTTCAAAAAATTATTTTCTACTGTCGCAAATTTTAATTACGCAAGGGATTGACTTTTCTATAGTAAATTTCTCACAAAATAATTTTCAACTGTCGCAAATTTTAATTACGCCAGGGATTGCCTTTTCTATAGTAAATTATTCAAAAAATAATTTTCAACTGTCGCAAATTTTAAATATCCCAGGGATTGCCTTTTCTATAGTAAATTATTCAAAAAATAATTTTATACTGTCGCAGATTTTAATTACACCAGGGATTGCCTTTTCTATAGTAAATTATTCAAAAAATAATTTTTTTACTATCGCAAGTTTTAATTGCGCCAGGGATTGCCTTTTCTATAGTAAATTATTCAAAAAATAATTTTTTACTATCGCAAGTTTTAATTGCGCCAGGGATTGCCTTTTCTACAGTAAATTTTGCAAAAAATAATTTTTTACTGTCGCAAATTTTAATTGCGCCAGGGATTGCCTTTTCTATAGTAAACTTTTCAAAAAATAATTTTCTGCTGTCGCAAATTTTAATTACGCCAGGGATTGCCTTTTATATAGTAAATTATTCAAAAAATAATTTTATACTGTCGCAAATTTTAATTACGCCAGGGATTGCCTTTTCTATAGTAAATTTTTCAAAAAATAATTTTTTACTATCGCAAGTTTTAATTACGCCAGGGATTGCCTTTTCTATAGTAAATTTTTCAAAAAATAATTTTCTACTGTCGCAAATTTTAATTACGCCAGGGATTGCCTTTTATATAGTAAATTATTCAAAAAATAATTTTATACTGTCGCAAATTTTAAATACGCCAGGGATTGCCTTTTCTATAGTAAATTATTCAAAAAATAATTTTCTGCTGTCGCAAATTTTAATTACGCCAGGGATTGCTTTTCTATAGTAAATTATTCAAGAAATAATTTTTTACTGTCGCAAATTTTAAATACGCCAGGGATTGCCTTTTCTATAGTAAATTATTCAAAAAATAATTTTATACTGTCGCAAATTATAATTGCGCCAGGGATTGCCTTTTCTATAGTAAATTATTCAAAAAATAATTTTTTACTGTCGCAAATTTTAAATACGCCAGGGATTGCCTTTTCTATAGTAAATTTTGCAAAAAATAATTTTATACTGTCGCAAATTTTAATTACGCCAGGGATTGCCTTTTCTATAGTAAATTATTCAAAAAATAATTTTCTACTGTCGCAAATTTTAATTACGCCAGGGATTGCCTGTTCTATAGTAAATTATTCAAAAAATAATTTTTTACTGTCGCAAATTTTAATTACGCCAGGGGTTGCCTTTTCTATAGTAAATTATTCAAAAAATAATTTTCTACTGTCGCAAATTTTAATTACGCCAGGGATTGCCTTTTCTATAGTAAATTATTCAAAAAATAATTTTTTACTCCCGCAAATTTCAATTTCGCCAGGTAAATTTTTCACAAATTAATTTTTTACTGTCGCAAATTTTAAATACGCCAGGGATTGCCTTTTCTATAGTAAATTATTCAAAAAATAATTTTTTACTCTCGCAAATTTTAAATATCCCAGGGATTGCCTTTTCTATAGTAAATTTCTCACAAATTAATTTCTTACTGTCGCAAATTTTAAATACGCCAGGGATTGCCTTTTCTATAGTAAATTATTCAAAAAATAATTTTCTACTGTCGCAAATTTTAATTACGCCAGGGATTGCCTTTTCTGTAGTAAATTATTCAAAATATAATTTTTTACTGTCGCAAATTTTAATTGCGCCAGGGATTGCCTTTTCTATAGTGAATTATTCAAAAAATAATTTTCTACTGTCGCAAATTTTAAGTGCGCCAGGGATTGCCTTTTCTATAGTAAATTATTCAAAAAATAATTTTCAACTGTCGCTAATTTTAATTACGCCAGGGATTGCCTTTTCTATAGTAAATTATTCAAAAAATAATTTTTTACTCTCGCAAATTTCAATTTCGCCAGGTAAATTTTTCACAAATTAATTTTTTACTGTCGCAAATTTTAAATACGCCAGGGATTGCCTTTTCTACAGTAAATTATTCAAAAAATAATTTTTTACTGTCGCAAATTTTAATTACGCCAGGGATTGCCTTTTATATAGTAAATTTTTCAAAAATTAATTTTATACTGTCGCAAATTTTAAATACGCCAGGGATTGCCTTTTCTATAGTAAATTTTGCAAAAAATAATTTTTTACTGTCGCAAATTTTAATTGCGCCAGGGATTGCCTTTTCTATAGTAAATTATTCAAAAAATAATTTTCTACTGTCGCAAATATTAATTACGCCAGGGATTGCCTTTTCTATAGTAAATTATTCAAAAAATAATTTTTTACTGTCGCAAATTTTAAATACGCCAGGGAATGCCTTTTCTATAGTAAATTATTCAAAAAATAATTTTTTACTGTCGCAAATTTTAATTACGCCAGGGATTGCCTTTTATATAGTAAATTTTTCAAAAATTAATTTTATACTGTCGCAAATTTTAAATACGCCAGGGATTGCCTTTTCTATAGTAAATTTTGCAAAAAATAATTTTTTACTGTCGCAAATTTTAATTACGCCAGGGATTGCCTTTTCTATAGTAAATTATTCAAAAAATAATTTTTTACTCTCGAAAATTTCAATTTCGCCAGGTAAATTTTTCACAAATTAATTTTTTACTGTCGCAAATTTTAAATACGCCAGGGATTGCCTTTTCTATAGTAAATTATTCAAAAAATAATTTTTTACTGTCGCAAATTTTAATTACGCCAGGGATTGCCTTTTATATAGTAAATTTTTCAAAAATTAATTTTATACTGTCGCGAATTTTAAATACGCCAGGGATTGCCTTTTCTACAGTAAATTTTTCAAAAAATAATTTTTTACTGTCGCAAATTTTAATTGCGCCAGGGATTGCCTTTTCTATAGTAAATTATTCAAAAAATAATTTTTTACTGTCGCAAATTTTAATTGCGACAGGGATTGCCTTTTCTATAGTAAATTTTTCAAAAACTAATTTTTTACTGTCGCAAATTTTAATTACGCCAGGGATTGCCTTTTCTACAGTAAATTTTTCAAAAAATAATTTTTTACTGTCGCAAATTTTAATTGCGCCAGGGATTGCCTTTTCTATAGTAAATTATTCAAAAAATAATTTTCTACTGTCGCAAATTTTAATTGCGCCAGGGATTGCCTTTTTACAGTAAATTTTGCAAAAAATAATTTTTTACTGTCGCAAATTTTAATTGCGCCAGGGATTGCCTTTTCTATAGTAAATTATTCAAGAAATAATTTTCTACTGTCGCAAATTTAAATTACGCCAGGGATTGCCTTTTCTATAGTAAATTATTCAAAAAATAATTTTATACTGTCGCAAATTTTAAATACGTCAGGGATTGCCTTTTCTATAGTAAATTTTGCAAAAAATAATTTTTTACTGTCGCAAATTTTAATTGCGCCAGGGATTGCCTTTTCTATAGTAAATTATTCAAAAAATAATTTTTTACTGTCGCAAATTTTAATTACGCCAGGGATTTCCTTTTCTATAGTAAATTATTCAAAAAATAATTTTCTACTGTCGCAAATTTTAATTACGCCAGGGATTGCCTTTTCTATAGTAAATTATTCAAAAAATAATTTTCTACTGTCTCAAATTTTAATTACGCCAGGGATTGCCTTTTCTATAGTAAATTATTCAAAAAATAATTTTTTACTGTCGCAAATTTTAATTACGCCAGGGATTGCCTTTTCTATAGTAAATTATTCAAAAAATAATTTTCAACTGTCGCAAATTTTAAATACGCCAGGGATTGCCTTTTCTATAGTAAATTATTCAAAAAATAATTTTTTACTGTCGCAAATTTTAATTACGCCAGGGATTGCCTTTTCTATAGTAAATTATTCAAAAAATAATTTTATACTGTCGCAAATTTTAAGTGCGCCAGGGATTGCCTTTTCTATAGTAAATTATTCAAAAAATAATTTTATACTGTCGCAAATTTTAATTACGCCAGGGATTGCCTTTTCTATAGTAAATTATTCAAAAAATAATTTTTTACTGTCGCAAATTTTAATTACGCCAGGGATTGCCTTTTCTATAGTAAATTTCTCACAAATTAATTTTCTACTGTCGCAAATTTTAATTACGCCAGGGATTGCCTTTTCTTTAGTAAATTTTGCAAAAAATAATTTTCTACTGTCGCAAATTTTAATTGCGCCAGGGATTGCCTTTTCTATAGTAAATTATTCAAAAAATAATTTTCTACTGTCGCAAATTTTAATTGCGCCAGGGATTGCCTTTTCTATAGTAAATAATTCAAAAAATAATTTTTTACTGTCGCAAATTTTAAATACGCCTGGGATTGCCTTTTCTATAGTAAATTTTGCAAAAAAATAATTTTTTACTGTCGCAAATTTTAAATATCCCAGGGATTGCCTTTTCTATAGTAAATTTCTCACAAATTAATTTTCTACTGTCGCAAATTTTAATTACGCCAGGGATTGCCTTCTATAGTAAATTATTCAAAAAATAATTTTCTACTGTCGCAAATTTTAATTACGCCAGGGATTGCCTTTTCTATAGTAAATTATTCAAAAAATAATTTTCTACTGTCGCAAATTTTAATTACGCCAGGGATTGCCTTTTCTATAGTAGATTATTCAAAAAATAATTTTCTACTGTCGCAAATTTTAATTACGCCAGGGATTACCTTTTCTATAGTAAATTATTCAAAAAATAATTTTATACTGTCGCAAATTTTAATTGCGCCAGGGATTGCCTTTTCTATAGTAAATTATTCAAAAATAATTTTCAACTGACGCAAATTTTAATTACGCCAGGGATTGTCTTTTCTATAGTAAATTATTCAAAAAATAATTTTCTACTGTCGCAAATTTTAATTACGCCAGGGATTGCCTTTTCTATAGTAAATTTTTCAAAAAATAATTTTTTACTATCGCAAGTTTTAATTACGCCAGGGATTGCCTTTTCTATAGTAAATTTTTCAAAAAATAATTTTTTACTGTCGCAAATTTTAAATATCCCAGGGATTTCTTTTCTATAGTAAATTTCTCACAACTTAATTTCTTACTGTCGCAAATTTCAAATCCGCCAGAGATTGCCATTTCTATAGTAAATTATTCAAAAAAATAATTTTTTACTATCGCAAATTTTAATTGCGCCAGGGATTGCTTTTTCTACAGTAAATTTTGCAAAAAATAATTTTTTACCGTCGCAAATTTTAATTGCGCCAGGGATTGCCTTTTCTATAGTAAAATTTTCAAAAAATAATTTTCTACTGTCGCAAATTTTAATTACGCCAGGGATTGCCTTTTATATAGTAAATTATTCAAAAAATAATTTTATACTGTCGCAAATTTTAATTGCGCCAGGGATTGCCTTTTCTATAGTAAATAATTCAAAAAATAATTTTTTACTGTCGCAAATTTTAAATACGTCTGGGATTGCCTTTTCTATAGTAAATTTTGCAAAAAAATAATTTTTTACTGTCGCAAATTTTAAATATCCCAGGGATTGCCTTTTCTATAGTAAATTTCTCACAAATTAATTTTCTACTGTCGCAAATTTTAATTACGCCAGGGATTGCCTTCTATAGTAAATTATTCAAAAAATAATTTTCTACTGTCGCAAATTTTAATTACGCCAGGGATTGCCTTTTCTATAGTAAATTATTCCAAAAATAATTTTCTACTGTCGCAAATTTTAATTACGCCAGGGATTGCCTTTTCTGTAGTAGATTATTCAAAAAATAATTTTCTACTGTCGCAAATTTTAATTACGCCAGGGATTACCTTTTCTATAGTAAATTATTCAAAAAATAATTTTATACTGTCGCAAATTTTAATTGCGCCAGGGATTGCCTTTTCTATAGTAAATTATTCAAAAAATAATTTTATACTGTCGCAGATTTTAAATACGCCAGGGATTCCCTTTTCTATAGTAAATTATTCAAAAAATAATTTTCTGCTGTCGCAAATTTTAATTACGCCAGGGATTGCCTTTTCTATAGTAAATTATTCAAAAAATAATTTTCTACTGTCGCAAATTTTAATTGCGCCAGGGATTGCCTTTTCTATAGTAAATTATTCAAAAAATAATTTTTTACTCTCGCAAATTTCAATTTCGCCAGGTAAATTTTTCACAAATTAATTTTTTACTGTCGCAAATTTTAATTACGCCAGGGATTGCCTTTTCTATAGTAAATTATTAAAAAAATAATTTTCAACTGTCGCAAATTTTAATTACGCCAGGGATTACCTTTTATATAGTAAATTATTCAAAAAATAATTTTATGCTGTCGCAAATTTTAAGTGCGCCAGGGATTGCCTTTTCTATAGTAAATTATTCAAAAAATAATTTTATAATGTCGCAAATTTTAATTACGCCAGGGATTGCCTTTTCTATAGTAAATTATTCAAAAAATAATTTTTTACTGTCGCAAATTTTAATTACGCCAGGGATTGCCTTTTCTATAGTAAATTTCTCACAAAATAATTTTCAACTGTCGCAAATTTTAATTACGCCATGGATTGCCTTTTCTATAGTAAATTATTAAAAAAATTATTTTATACTGTCGCAAATTTTAATTACGCCAAGGATTGCCTTTTCTATAGTAAATTATTCAAAAAATAATTTTCAACTGTCGCAAATTTTAATTACGCCAGGATTGCCTTTTCTATAGTAAATTATTCAAAAAATAATTTTATACTGTCGCAAATTTTAAGTGCGCCAGGGATTGCCTTTTCTATAGTAAATTATTCAAAAAATTATTTTTTACTGTCGCAAATTTTAATTACGCCAGGGATTGCCTTTTCTATAGTAAATTATTCAAAAAATAATTTTCAACTGTCGCAAATTTTAATTACGCCAGGGATTGCCTTTTCTATAGTAAATTATTCGAAAAATAATTTTCAACTGTCGCAAATTTTAAATATCCCAGGGATTGCCTTTTCTATAGTAAATTATTCAAAAAACAACTTTCTACTGTCGCAAATTTTAATTACGCCAGGGATTGCCTTTTATATAGTAAATTATTCAAAAAATAATTTTATACTGTCGCAAATTTTAAATACGCCAGGGATTCCCTTTTCTATAGTAAATAATTCAAAAAATAATTTTTTACTGTCGCAAATTTTAAATACGCCTGGGATTGCCTTTTCTATAGTAAATTTTGCAAAAAAATAATTTTCAACTGTCGCAAATTTTAAATATCCCAGGGATTGCCTTTTCTATAGTAAAATTTTCAAAAAATAATTTTCTACTGTCGCAAATTTTAATTACGCCAGGGATTGCCTTTTATATAGTAAATTATTCAAAAAATAATTTTATACTGTCGCAAATTTTAATTGCGCCAGGGATTGCCTTTTCTATAGTAAATAATTCAAAAAATAATTTTTTACTGTCGCAAATTTTAAATACGCCTGGGATTGCCTTTTCTATAGTAATTTTGCAAAAAAATAATTTTTTACTGTCGCAAATTTTAAATATCCCAGGGATTGCCTTTTCTATAGTAAATTTCTCACAAATTAATTTTCTACTGTCGCAAATTTTAATTACGCCAGGGATTGCCTTCTATAGTAAATTATTCAAAAAATAATTTTCTACTGTCGCAAATTTTAATTACGCCAGGAATTGCCTTTTCTATAGTAAATTATTCCAAAATTAATTTTCTACTGTCGCAAATTTTAATTACGCCAGGGATTGCCTTTTCTATAGTAGATTATTCAAAAAATAATTTTCTACTGTCGCAAATTTTAATTACGCCAGGGATTACCTTTTCTATAGTAAATTATTCAAAAAATAATTTTATACTGTCGCAAATTTTAATTGCGCCAGGGATTGCCTTTTCTATAGTAAATTATTCAAAAAATAATTTTCAACTGTCGCAAATTTTAATTACGCCAGGGATTGTCTTTTCTATAGTAAATTATTCAAAAAATAATTTTCTACTGTCGCAAATTTTAATTACGCCAGGGATTGCCTTTTCTATAGTAAATTTTTCAAAAAATAATTTTTTACTATCGCAAGTTTTAATTACGCCAGGGATTGCCTTTTATATAGTAAATTTTTCAAAAAATAATTTTTTACTGTCGCAAATTTTAAATATCCCAGGGATTTCTTTTCTATAGTAAATTTCTCACAACTTAATTTCTTACTGTCGCAAATTTCAAATCCGCCAGGGATTGCCATTTCTATAGTAAATTATTCAAAAAAATAATTTTTTACTATCGCAAATTTTAATTGCGCCAGGGATTGCCTTTTCTACAGTAAATTTTGCAAAAAATAATTTTTTACTGTCGCAAATTTTAATTGCGCCAGGGATTGCCTTTTCTATAGTAAAATTTTCAAAAATAATTTTCTACTGTCGCAAATTTTAATTACGCCAGGGATTGCCTTTTATATAGTAAATTATTCAAAAAATAATTTTATACTGTCGCAAATTTTAAATACGCCAGGGATTCCCTTTTCTATAGTAAATTATTCAAAAAATAATTTTCTGCTGTCGCAAATTTTAATTACGCCAGGGATTGCCTTTTCTATAGTAAATTATTCAAAAAATAATTTTCTACTGTCGCAAATTTTAATTGCGCCAGGGATTGCCTTTTCTATAGTAAATTATTCAAAAAAATAATTTTTTACTCTCGCAAATTTCAATTTCGCCAGGTAAATTTTTCACAAATTAATTTTTTACTGTCGCAAATTTTAATTACGCCAGGGATTGCCTTTTCTATAGTAAATTATTCAAAAAATAATTTTCAACTGTCGCAAATTTTAATTACGCCAGGTATTGCCTTTTATATAGTAAATTATTCAAAAAATAATTTTATACTGTCGCAAATTTTAAGTGCGCCAGGGATTGCCTTTTTTATAGTAAATTATTCAAAAATAATTTTATAATGTCGCAAATTTTAATTACGCCAGGGATTGCCTTTTCTATAGTAAATTATTCAAAAAATAATTTTTTACTATCGCAAATTTTAATTACGCCAGGGATTGCCTTTTCTATAGTAAATTTCTCACAAAATAATTTTCAACTGTCGCAAATTTTAATTACGCCATGGATTGCCTTTTCTATAGTAAATTATTAAAAAAATTATTTTATACTGTCGCAAATTTTAATTACGCCAGGGATTGCCTTTTCTATAGTAAATTATTCAAAAAATAATTTTCAACTGTCGCAAATTTTAATTACGCCAGGGATTGCCTTTTCTATAGTAAATTATTCAAAAAATAATTTTATACTGTCGCAAATTTTAAGTGCGCCAGGGATTGCCTTTTCTATAGTAAATTATTAAAAAAATTATTTTTTACTGTCGCAAATTTTAATTACGCCAGGGATTGCCTTTTCTATAGTAAATTATTCAAAAAATAATTTTCAACTGTCGCAAATTTTAATTACGCCAGGGATTGCCTTTTCTATAGTAAATTATTCGAAAAATAATTTTCAACTGTCGCAAATTTTAAATATCCCAGGGATTGCCTTTTCTATTGTAAATTATTCAAAAAATAATTTTTTGCTGTCGCAAATTTTAATTACGCCAGGGATTGCCTTTTCTATAGTAAATTATTCAAAAAATAATTTTCTATTGTCGTAAATTTTAATTACGCCAGGGATTGCCTTTTCTATAGTAAATTATTCAAAAAATAATTTTATACTGTCGCAAATTTTAATTGCGCCAGGGATTGCCTTTTCTATAGTAAATCTTGCAAAAAATAATTTTCTACTATCGCAAATTTTAATTGCGCCAGGGATTGCCTTTTCTATAGTAAATTATTCAAAAAATAATTTTCAACTGTCGCAAATTTTAACTGCGCCAGGGATTGCCTTTTCTATAGTAAATTATTCAAAAAATAATTTTTTACTGTCGCAAATTTTAATTACGCCAGGGATTGCCTTTTCTATAGTCAATTATTCAAAAAATAATTTTCAACTGTCGCAAATTTTAAATACGCCAGGGATTGCCTTTTCTATAGTAAATTATTCAAAAAATAATTTTCAACTGTCGCAAATTTTAATTACGCCAGGGATTGCCTTTTCTATAGTAAATTATTCAAAAAATAATTTTATACTGTCGCAAATTTTAAGTGCGCCAGGGATTGCCTTTTCTATAGTAAATTATTCAAAAAATAATTTTATACTGTCGCAAATTTTAATTACGCCAGGGATTGCCTTTTCTATAGTAAATTATTCAAAAAATAATTTTCAACTGTCGCAAATTTTAATTACGCCAGGGATTGCCTTTTCTATAGTAAATTATTCAAAAAATAATTATATACTGTCGCAAATTTTAAGTGCGCCAGGGATTGCCTTTTCTATAGTAAATTATTCAAAAAATAATTTTATACTGTCGCAAATTTTAATTACGCCAGGGATTGCCTTTTCTATAGTAAATTATTCAAAAAATAATTTTCTACTGTCGTAAATTTTAATTACGCCAGGGATTGCCTTTTCTATAGTAAATTATTCAAAAAATAATTTTCAACTGTCGCAAATTTTAATTACGCCAGGGCTTGCCTTTTCTATAGTAAATCTTGCAAAAAATAATTTTCTACTATCGCAAATTTTAATTGCGCCAGGGATTGCCTTTTCTATAGTAAATTATTCAAAAAATAATTTTCAACTGTCGCAAATTTTAACTGCGCCAGGGATTGCCTTTTCTATAGTAAATTATTCAAAAAATATTTTTTTACTGTCGCAAATTTTAATTTAGCCAGGGATTGCCTTTTCTATAGTAAATTATTCAAAAAATAATTTTCAACTGTCGCAAATTTTAAATACGCCAGGGATTGCCTTTTCTATAGTAAATTATTCAAAAAATAATTTTTTACTGTCGCAAATTTTAATTACGCCAGGGATTGCCTTTTCTATAGTAAATTATTCAAAAAATAATTTTATACTGCCGCAAATTTTAAGTGCGCCAGGGATTGCCTTTTCTATAGTAAATTATTCAAAAAATAATTTTATACTGTCGCAAATTTTAATTACGCCAGGGATTGCCTTTTCTATAGTAAATTATTCAAAAAATAATTTTTTACTGTCGCAAATTTTAATTACGCCAGGGATTGCCTTTTCTATAGTAAATTTCTCACAAATTAATTTTCTACTGTCGCAAATTTTAATTACGCCAGGGATTGCCTTTTCTATAGTAAATTTTGCAAAAAATAATTTTCTACTGTCGCAAATTTTAATTACGCCAGGGATTGCCTTTTCTATAGTAAATCATTCAAAAAATAATTTTCTACTGTCGTAAATTTTAATTACGCCAGGGATTGCCTTTTCTATAGTAAATTATTCAAAAAATAATTTTCAACTGTCGCAAATTTTAATTACGCCAGGGCTTGCCTTTTCTATAGTAAATCTTGCAAAAAATAATTTTCTACTATCGCAAATTTTAATTGCGCCAGGGATTGCCTTTTCTATAGTAAATTATTCAAAAAATAATTTTCAACTGTCGCAAATTTTAATTACGCCAGGGATTGGCTTTTCTATAGTAAATTATTCAAAAATTAATTTTATACTGTCGCAAATTTTTAATTACGCCAGGGATTGCCTTTTCTATAGTAAATTATTCAAAAAATAATTTTATACTGTCGCAAATTTTAAGTGCGCCAGGGATTGCCTTTTCTATAGTAAATTATTCAAAAAATTATTTTTTACTGTCGCAAATTTTAATTACGCCAGGGATTGCCTTTTCTATAGTAAATTATTCAAAAAATAATTTTCAACTGTCGCAAATTTTAATTACGCCAGGGATTGCCTTTTCTATAGTAAATGATTCAAAAAATAATTTTCAACTGTCGCAAATTTTAAATATCCCAGGGATTGCCTTTTCTATAGTAAATTATTCAAAAAATAATTTTTTGCTGTCGCAAATTTTAATTACGCCAGGGATTGCCTTTTCTATAGTAAATTATTCAAAAAATAATTTTCTACTGTCGTAAATTTTAATTACGCCAGGGATTGCCTTTTCTATAGTAAATTATTCAAAAAATATTTTTATACTGTCGCAAATTTTAATTGCGCCAGGGATTGCCTTTTCTATAGTAAATCTTGCAAAAAATAATTTTCTACTATCGCAAATTTTAATTGCGCCAGGGATTGCCTTTTCTATAGTAAATTATTCAAAAAATAATTTTCAACTGTCGCAAATTTTATCTGCGCCAGGGATTGCCTTTTCTATAGTAAATTATTCAAAAAATAATTTTTTACTGTCGCAAATTTTAATTACGCCAGGGATCGCCTTTTCTATAGTAAATTATTCAAAAAATAATTTTCAACTGTCGCAAATTTTAAATACGCCAGGGATTGCCTTTTCTATAGTAAATTATTCAAAAAATAATTTTCAACTGTCGCAAATTTTAATTACGCCAGGGATTGCCTTTTCTATAGTAAATTATTCAAAAAATAATTTTATACTGTCGCAAATTTTAAGTGCGCCAGGGATTGCCTTTTCTATAGTAAATTATTCAAAAAATAATTTTATACTGTCGCAAATTTTAATTACGCCAGGGATTGCCTTTTCTATAGTAAATTATTCAAAAAATAATTTTCAACTGTCGCAAATTTTAATTACGCCAGGGATTGCCTTTTCTATAGTAAATTATTCAAAAAATAATTTTATACTGTCGCAAATTTTAAGTGCGCCAGGGATTGCCTTTTCTATAGTAAATTATTCAAAAAATAATTTTATACTGTCGCAAATTTTAATTACGCCAGGGATTGCCTTTTCTATAGTAAATTATTCAAAAAATAATTTTCTACTGTCGTAAATTTTAATTACGCCAGGGATTGCCTTTTCTATAGTAAATTATTCAAAAAATAATTTTCAACTGTCGCAAATTTTAATTACGCCAGGGCTTGCCTTTTCTATAGTAAATCTTGCAAAAAAATAATTTTCTACTATCGCAAATTTTAATTGCGACAGGGATTGCCTTTTCTATAGTAAATTATTCAAAAAATAATTTTCAGCTGTCGCAAATTTTAACTGCGCCAGGGATTGCCTTTTCTATAGTAAATTATTCAAAAAATATTTTTTTACTGTCGCAAATTTTAATTTCGCCAGGGATTGCCTTTTCTATAGTAAATTATTCAAAAAATAATTTTCAACTGTCGCAAATTTTAAATACGCCAGGGATTGCCTTTTCTATAGTAAATTATTCAAAAAATAATTTTTTACTGTCGCAAATTTTAATTACGCCAGGGATTGCCTTTTCTATAGTAAATTATTCAAAAAATAATTTTATACTGTCGCAAATTTTAAGTGCGCCAGGGATTGCCTTTTCTATAGTAAATTATTCAAAAAATAATTTTCAACTGTCGCAAATTTTAATTACGCCAGGGATTGCCTTTTCTATAGTAAATTATTCAAAAAATAATTTTTTACTGTCGCAAATTTTAATTACGCCAGGGATTGCCTTTTCTATAGTAAATTTCTCACAAATTAATTTTCTACTGTCGCAAATTTTAATTACGCCAGGGATTGCCTTTTCTATAGTAAATTTTGCAAAAAATAATTTTCTACTGTCGCAAATTTTAATTACGCCAGGGATTGCCTTTTCTATAGTAAATTATTCAAAAAATAATTTTCTACTGTAGTAAATTTTAATTACGCCAGGGATTGCCTTTTCTATAGTAAATTATTCAAAAAATAATTTTCAACTGTCGCAAATTTTAATTACGCCAGGGCTTGCCTTTCCTATAGTAAATCTTGCAAAAAATAATTTTCTACTATCGCAAATTTTAATTGCGCCAGGGATTGCCTTTTCTATAGTAAATTATTCAAAAAATAATTTTCAACTGTCGCAAATTTTAACTGCGCCAGGGATTGCCTTTTCTATAGTAAATTATTCAAAAAATAATTTTATACTGTCGCAAATTTTAAGTGCGCCAGGGATTGCCTTTTCTATAGTAAATTATTCAAAAAATAATTTTATACTGTCGCAAATTTTAATTACGCCAGGGATTGCCTTTCCTATAGTAAATTATTCAAAAAATAATTTTCAACTGTCGCAAATTTTAATTACGCCAGGGATTGCCTTTTCTATAGTAAATTATTCAAAAAATAATTTTCAACTGTCGCAAATTTTAATTACGCCAGGGATTGCCTTTTCTATAGTAAATTATTCAAAAAATAATTTTATACTGTCGCAAATTTTAAGTGCGCCAGGGATTGCCTTTTCTATAGTAAATTATTCAAAAAATAATTTTATACTGTCGCAAATTTTAATTACGCCAGGGATTGCCTTTTCTATAGTAAATTATTCAAAAAATAATTTTCAACTGTCGCAAATTTTAATTACGCCAGGGATTGCCTTTTCTATAGTAAATTATTCAAAAAATAATTTTCAACTGTCGCAAATTTTAATTACGCCAGGGCTTGCCTTTTCTATAGTAAATCTTGCAAAAAATAATATTCTACTATCGCAAATTTTAATTGCGCCAGGGATTGCCTTTTCTATAGTAAATTATTCAAAAAATAATTTTCAACTGTCGCAAATTTTAACTGCGCCAGGGATTGCCTTTTCTATAGTAAATTATTCAAAAAATAATTTTTTACTGTCGCAAATTTTAATTACGCCAGGGATTGCCTTTTCTATAGTAAATTATTCAAAAAATAATTTTCAACTGTCGCAAATTTTAAATACGCCAGGGATTGCCTTTTCTATAGTAAATTATTCAAAAAATAATTTTCAACTGTCGCAAATTTTAATTACGCCAGGGATTGCCTTTTCTATAGTAAATTATTTAAAAAATAATTTTATACTGTCGCAAATTTTAAGTGCACCAGGGATTGCCTTTTCTATAGTAAATAATTCAAAAAATAATTTTATACTGTCGCAAATTTTAATTACGCCAGGGATTGCCTTTTCTATAGTAAATTATTAAAAAAATAATTTTCAACTGTCGCAAATTTTAATTACGCCAGGGATTGCCTTTTCTATAGTAAATTATTCAAAAAATAATTTTATACTGTCGCAAATTTTAAGTGCGCCAGGGATTGCCTTTTCTATAGTAAATTATTCAAAAAAAAATTTTATACTGTCGCAAATTTTAATTACGCCAGGGATTGCCTTTTCTATAGTAAATTATTCAAAAAATAATTTTCTACTGTCGTAAATTTTAATTACGCCAGGGATTGCCTTTTCTATAGTAAATTATTCATAAAATAATTTTCAACTGTCGCAAATTTTAATTACGCCAGGGCTTGCCTTTTCTATAGTAAATCTTGCAAAAAATAATTTTCTACTATCGCAAATTTTAATTGCGCCAGGGATTGCCTTTTCTATAGTAAATTATTCAAAAAATAATTTTCAACTGTCGCAAATTTTAACTGCGCCAGGGATTGCCTTTTCTATAGTAAATTATTCAAAAAATATTTTTTTTACTGTCGCAAATTTTAATTTCGCCAGGGATTGCCTTTCTATAGTAAATTATTCAAAAAATAATTTTCAACTGTCGCAAATTTTAAATACGCCAGGGATTGCCTTTTCTATAGTAAATTATTCAAAAAATAATTTTTTACTCTCGCAAATTTTAATTACGCCAGGGATTGCCTTTTCTATAGTAAATTATTCAAAAAATAATTTTATACTGTCGCAAATTTTAAGTGCGCCAGGGATTGCCTTTTCTATAGTAAATTATTCAAAAAATAATTTTATACTGTCGCAAATTTTAATTACGCCAGAGATTGCCTTTTCTATAGTAAATTATTCAAAAAATAATTTTTTACTGTCGCAAATTTTAATTACGCCAGGGATTGCCTTTTCTATAGTAAATTTCTCACAAATTAATTTTCTACTGTCGCAAATTTTAATTAAGCCAGGGATTGCCTTTTCTATAGTAAATTTTGCAAAAAATAATTTTCTACTGTCGCAAATTTTAATTGCGCCAGGGATTGCCTTTTCTATAGTAAATTATTCAAAAAATAATTTTCTACTGTCGCAAATTTTAATTGCGCCAGGGATTGCCTTTTCTATAGTAAATTATTCAAAAAATAATTTTTTACTGTCGCAAATTTTAAATACGCCAGGGATTGCCTTTTCTATAGTAAATTTTGCAAAAAAATTATTTTTTACTGTCGCAAATTTCAAATCCGCCAGGGATTGCCTTTTCTATAGTAAATTTCTCACAAATTAATTTTTTACTATCGCAAGTTTTAATTGCGCCAGGGATTGCCTTTTCTACAGTAAATTTTGCAAAAAATAATTTTTTACTGTCGCAAATTTTAATTGCGCCAGGGATTGCCTTTTCTATAGTAAACTTTTCAAAAAATAATTTTCTACTGTCGCAAATTTTAATTACGCAAGGGATTGCCTTTTCTATAGTAAATTTCTCACAAAATAATTTTCAACTGTCGCAAATTTTAATTACGCCAGGGATTGCCTTTTCTATAGTAAATTATTCAAAAAATAATTTTCAACTGTCGCAAATTTTAAATATCCCAGGGATTGCCTTTTCTATAGTAAATTATTCAAAAAATAATTTTATACTGTCGCAAATTTTAATTACACCAGGGATTGCCTTTTCTATAGTAAATTATTCAAAAAATAATTTTTTACTGTCGCAAATTTTAATTACGCCAGGGATTGCCTTTTCTATAGTAAATTTTGCAACAAAATAATTTTTTACTGTCGCAAATTTTAAATATCCCAGGGATTGCCTTTTCTATAGTAAATTTCTCACAAATTAATTTTCTACTGTCGCAAATTTTAATTACGCCAGGGATTGCCTTTTCTATAGTAAATTATTCAAAAAATAATTTTCTACTGTCGCAAATTTTAATTACGCCAGGGATTACCTTTTCTATAGTAAATTATTCAAAAAATAATTTTATACTGTCGCAAATTTTAATTGCGCCAGGGATTGCCTTTTCTATAGTAAATTATTCAAAAAATAATTTTCAACTGTCGCAAATTTTAATTACGCCAGGGATTGTCTTTTCTGTAGTAAATTATTCAAAAAATAATTTTCTACTGTCGCAAATTTTAATTACGCCAGGGCTTGCCTTTTCTATAGTAAATTTTTCAAAAAATAATTTTTTACTATCGCAAGTTTTAATTACGCCAGGGATTGCCTTTTCTATAGTAAATTTTTCAAAAAATAATTTTTTACTGTCGCAAATTTTAAATATCCCAGGGATATCTTTTCTATAGTAAATTTCTCACAACTTAATTTCTTACTGTCGCAAATTTCAAATCCGCCAGGAATTGCCTTTTCTATAGTAAATTATTCAAAAAATAATTTTTTACTATCGCAAGTTTTAATTGCGCCAGGGATTGCCTTTTCTACAGTAAATTTTGCAAAAAATAATTTTTTACTGTCGCAAATTTTAATTGCGCCAGGGATTGCCTTTTCTATAGTAAACTTTTCAAAAAATAATTTTCTGCTGTCGCAAATTTTAATTACGCCAGGGATTGCCTTTTATATAGTAAATTATTCAAAAAATAATTTTATACTGTCGCAAATTTTAATTACGCCAGGGATTGCCTTTTCTATAGTAAATTTTTCAAAAAATAATTTTTTACTATCGCAAGTTTTAATTACGCCAGGGATTGCCTTTTCTATAGTAAATTATTCAAGAAATAATTTTTTACTGTCGCAAATTTTAAATACGCCAGGGATTGCCTTTTCTATAGTAAATTATTCAAAAAATAATTTTATACTGTCGCAAATTTTAATTGCGCCAGGGATTGCCTTTTCTATAGTAAATTATTCAAAAAATAATTTTTTACTGTCGCAAATTTTAAATACGCCAGGGATTGCCTTTTCTATAGTAAATTTTGCAAAAAATAATTTTATACTGTCGCAAATTTTAATTACGCCAGGGATTGCCGTTTCTATAGTAAATTATTCAAGAAATAATTTTTTACTGTCGCAAATTTTAAATACGCCAGGGATTGCCTTTTCTATAGTAAATTATTCAAAAATAATTTTATACTGTCGCAAATTTTAATTGCGCCAGGGATTGCCTTTTCTATAGTAAATTATTCAAAAAATAATTTTTTACTGTCGCAAATTTTAATTACGCCAGGGATTGCCTTTTCTATAGTAAATTATTCAAAAAATAATTTTCTGCTGTCGCAAATTTTAATTACGCCAGGGATTGCCTTTTCTATAGTAAATTATTCAAGAAATAATTTTTTACTGTCGCAAATTTTAAATACGCCAGGGATTGCCTTTTCTATAGTAAATTATTCAAAAAATAATTTTATACTGTCGCAAATTTTAATTGCGCCAGGGATTGCCTTTTCTATAGTAAATTATTCAAAAAATAATTTTTTACTGTCGCAAATTTTAAATACGCCAGGGATTGCCTTTTCTATAGTAAATTTTGCAAAAAATAATTTTATACTGTCGCAAATTTTAATTACGCCAGGGATTGCCTTTTCTATAGTAAATTATTCAAAAAATAATTTTCTACTGTCGCAAATTTTAATTACGCCAGGGATTGCCTTTTCTATAGTAAATTATTCAAAAAATAATTTTTTACTGTCGCAAATTTTAATTACGCCAGGGGTTGCCTTTTCTATAGTAAATTATTCAAAAAATAATTTTCTACTGTCGCAAATTTTAATTAGGCCAGGGATTGCCTTTTCTATAGTAAATTATTCAAAAAATAATTTTTTACTCCCGCAAATTTCAATTTCGCCAGGTAAATTTTTCACAAATTAATTTTTTACTGTCGCAAATTTTAAATACGCCAGGGATTGCCTTTTCTATAGTAAATTATTCAAAAAATAATTTTTTACTCTCGCAAATTTTAAATATCCCAGGGATTGCCTTTTCTATAGTAAATTTCTCACAAATTAATTTCTTACTGTCGCAAATTTTAAATACGCCAGGGATTGCCTTTTCTATAGTAAATTATTCAAAAAATAATTTTCTACTGTCGCAAATTTTAATTACGCCAGGGATTGCCTTTTCTATAGTAAATTATTCAAAAAATAATTTTTTACTGTCGCAAATTTTAATTGCGCCAGGGATTGCCTTTTCTATAGTAAATTATTCAAAAAATAATTTTCTACTGTCGCAAATTTTAAGTGCGCCAGGGATTGCCTTTTCTATAGTAAATTATTCAAAAAATAATTTTCAACTGTCGCTAATTTTAATTACGCCAGTGATTGCCTTTTCTATAGTAAATTATTCAAAAAATAATTTTTTACTCTCGCAAATTTCAATTTCGCCAGGTAAATTTTTCACAAATTAATTTTTTACTGTCGCAAATTTTAAATACGCCAGGGATTGCCTTTTCTATAGTAAATTATTCAAAAAATAATTTTTTACTGTCGCAAATTTTAATTGCGCCAGGGATTGCCTTTTCTATAGTAAATTATTCAAAAAATAATTTTCTACTGTCGCAAATTTTAATTACGCCAGGGATTGCCTTTTCTATAGTAAATTATTCAAAAAATAATTTTTTATTGTCGCAAATTTTAAATACGCCAGGGATTGCCTTTTCTATAGTAAATTATTCAAAAAATAATTTTTTATTGTCGCAAATTTTAAATACGCCAGGGATTGCCTTTTCTATAGTAAATTATTCAAAAAATAATTTTTTACTGTCGCAAATTTTAATTACGCCAGGGATTGCCTTTTATATAGTAAATTTTTCAAAAATTAATTTTATACTGTCGCAAATTTTAAATACGCCAGGGATTGCCTTTTCTATAGTAAATTTTGCAAAAAATAATTTTTTACTGTCGCAAATTTTAATTACGCCAGGGATTGCCTTTTCTATAGTAAATTATTCAAAAAATAATTTTTTACTCTCGAAAATTTCAATTTCGCCAGGTAAATTTTTCACAAATTAATTTTTTACTGTCGCAAATTTTAAATACGCCAGGGATTGCCTTTTCTATAGTAAATTATTCAAAAAATAATTTTTTACTGTCGCAAATTTTAATTACGCCAGGGATTGCCTTTTATATAGTAAATTTTTCAAAAATTAATTTTATACTGTCGCAAATTTTAAATACGCCAGGGATTGCCTTTTCTATAGTAAATTTTGCAAAAAATAATTTTTTACTGTCGCAAATTTTAATTGCGCCAGGGATTGCCTTTTCTATAGTAAATTATTCAAAAAATAATTTTCTACTGTCGCAAATTTTAATTACGCCAGGGATTGCCTTTTCTATAGTAAATTATTCAAAAAATAATTTTTTACTGTCGCAAATTTTAAATACGCCAGGGATTGCCTTTTCTATAGTAAATTATTCAAAAAATAATTTTTTACTGTCGCAAATTTTAATTACGCCAGGGATTGCCTTTTATATAGTAAATTTTTCAAAAATTAATTTTATACTGTCGCAAAATTTAAATACGCCAGGGATTGCCTTTTCTATAGTAAATTTTGCAAAAAATAATTTTGTACTGTCGCAAATTTTAACTGCGCCAGGGATTACCTTTTCTATAGTAAATTATTCAAAAAATAATTTTATACTGTCGCAAATTTGAAATACGCCAGGGATTGCCTTTTCTATAGTAAATTATTCAAAAAATAATTTTATACTGTCGCAAATTTTAAGTGCGCCAGGGATTGCCTTTCTACAGTAAATTTTGCAAAAAATAATTTTTTACTGTCGCAAATTTTAATTGCGCCAGGGATTGCCTTTTCTATAGTAAATTATTCAAAAAGTAATTTTCTACTGTCGCAAATTTTAATTACGCTAGGGATTGCCTTTTCTATAGTAAATTATTCAAAAAATAATTTTTTACTGTCGCAAATTTTAAATACGCCAGGGATTGCCTTTTCTATAGTAAATTATTCAAAAAATAATTTTCTGCTGTCGCAAATTTTAAATACGCCAGGGATTGCCTTTTCTATAGTAAATTATTCAAAAAATAATTTTCTACTGTCGCCAATTTTAATTACGCCAGGGATTGCCTTTTCTATAGTAAATTATTCAAAAAATAATTTTTTACTGTCGCAAATTTCAAATCCGCCAGGGATTGCCTTTTCTACAGTAAATTTTGCAAAAAATAATTTTTTACTGTTGCAAATTTTAATTGCGCCAGGGATTGCCTTTTCTATAGTAAATTATTCAAAAAATATTTTTTTACTGTCGCAAATTTTAAATACGCCAGGGATTGCCTATTCTATAGTAAATTATTCAAAAAATAATTTTCTACTGTCGCAAATTTTAATTACGCCAGGGATTGCCTTTTCTATAGTAAATTATTCAAAAAATAATTTTTTACTGTCGCAAATTTTAATTGCGCCAGGGATTGCCTTTTCTACAGTAAATTTTTCAAAAATTAATTTTATACTGTCGCAAATTTGAAATACGCCAGGGATTGCCTTTTCTATAGTAAATTATTCAAAAAATAATTTTATACTGTCGCAAATTTTAAGTGCGCCAGGGATTGCCTTTCTACAGTAAATTTTGCAAAAAATAATTTTTTACTGTCGCAAATTTTAATTGCGCCAGGGATTGCCTTGTCTATAGTAAATTATTCAAAAAATAATTTTTTACTGTCGCAAATTTTAATTACGCCAGGGATTGCCTTTTCTATAGTAAATTATTCAATAAATAATTTTCTACTGTCGCAAATTTTAATTAGGCCAGGGATTGCCTTTTCTATAGTAAATTATTCAAAAAATAATTTTTTACTATCGCAAATTTTAAGTGCGCCAGGGATTGCCTTTTCTATAGTAAATTATTCAAAAATTAATTTTATTCTGTCGCAAATTTTAAATACGCCAGGGATTGCCTTTTCTATAGTATATTATTCAAAAAATAATTTTATACTGTCGCACATTTGAAGTGCGCCAGGGATTGCCTTTCTACAGTAAATTTTTCAAAAAATAATTTTTTACTGTCGCAAATTGTAATTCCGCCAGGGATTGCCTTTTCTATAGTAAATTATTCAAAAAATAATTTTTTACTGTCGCAAATTTCAAATCCGCCAGGGATTGCCTTTTCTATACTAAATTATTCAAAAAATAATTTTCTACTGTCGCAAATTTTAATTACGCCAGGGATTGCCTTTTCTATAGTAAATTATTCCAAAAATAATGTTTTACTGTCGCAAATTTTAATTGCGCCAGGGATTGCCTTTTCTATAGTAAATTATTCAAAAAATAATTTTTTACTGTCGCAAATTTTAAGTGCGCCAGGGATTGCCTTTTATATAGTAAATTATTCAAAAAATAATTTTCTACTGTCGCAAATTTTAAATACGCCAGGGATTGCCTTTTCTATAGTAAATTATTCAAAAAATAATTTTCTACTGTCGCAAATTTTAATTACGCCAGGGATTGCCTTTTCTATAGTAAATTATTCAAAAAATAATTTTTTACTGTCGCAAATTTTAAATATCCCAGGGATTGCCTTTTCTATAGTAAATTATTCAAAAAATAATTTTTTACTGTCGCAAATTTTAAATACGCCAGGGATTGCCTTTTCTATAGTAAATTTTGCAAAAAATAATTTTCTACTGTCGCAAATTTTAAGTGCGCCAGGGATTGCCTTTTCTATCGTAAATTATTCAAAAAATAATTTTTTACTGTCGCAAATTTTAATTACGCCAGGGATTGCCTTTTCTATAGTAAATTATTCAAAAAATAATTTTTTACTGTCGCAAATTTTAATTACGCCAGGGATTGCCTTTTCTATAGTAAATTATTCAAAAAATAATTTTCAACTGTCGCAAATTTTAATTACGCCAGGGATTGCCTTTTCTATAGTAAATTATTCAAAAAATAATTTTCTATTGTCTCAAATTTTAATTACGCCAGGGATTGCCTTTTCTATAGTAAATTATTCAAAAAATAATTTTCAACTGTCGCAAATTTTAATTACGCCAGGGATTGCCTTTTCTATAGTAAATTATTCAAAAAATAATTTTTTACTATCGCAAGTTTTAATTACGCCAGGGATTGCCTTTTCTACAGTAAATTATTCAAAAAATAATTTTTTACTATCGCAAGTTTTAATTGCGCCAGGGATTGCCTTTTCTACAGTAAATTATTCAAAAAATAATTTTCTACTGTCGCAAATTTTAATTACGCCAGGGATTGCCTTTTATATAGTAAATTTTTCAAAAATTAATTTTATACTGTCGCAAATTTTAAATACGCCAGGGATTGCCTTTTCTATAGTAAATTATTCAAAAAATAATTTTCAACTGTCGCAAATTTTAATTACGCCAGGGTTGCCTTTTCTATAGTAAATTATTCAAAAAATAATTTTCAACTGTCGCAAATTTTAATTACGCCAGGGATTGCCTTTTCTATAGTAAATTATTCAAAAAATATTTTTTTACTATCGCAAGTTTTAATTGCGCCAGGGATTGCCTTTTCTACAGTAAGTTATTCAAAAAATAATTTTCTACTGTCGCAAATTTTAAATACGCCAGGGATTGCCTTTTCTATAGTAAATTATTCAAAAAATAATTTTTTACTATCGCAAGTTTTAATTACGCCAGGGATTGCCTTTTCTACAGTAAATTATTAAAAAAATAATTTTTTACTATCGCAAGTTTTAATTGCGCCAGGGATTGCCTTTTCTACAGTAAATTATTTAAAAAATTAATTTTTTACTGTCGCAAATTTTAAATACGCCAGGGATTTCCTTTTCTACAGTAAATTATTCAAAAAATAATCTTCTACTGTCGCAAATTTTAATTACGCTAGGGATTGCCTTTTCTATAGTAAATTATTCAAAAAATAATTTTTTACTGTCGCAAATTTCAAATCCGCCAGGGATTGCCTTTTCTATAGTAAATTAGTCAAAAAATAATTTTTTACTATCGCAAGATTTAATTGCGCCAGGGATTGCCTTTTCTACAGTAAATTTTGCAAAAAATATTTTTTTACTGTCGCAAATTTTAATTGCGCCAGGGATTGCCTTTTCTACAGTAAATTTTTCAAAAAATAATTTTTTACTATCGCAAGTTTTAATTGCGCCAGGGATTGCCTTTTCTATAGTAAATTAGTCAAAAAATAATTTTTTACTATCGCAAGATTTAATTGCGCCAGGGATTGCCTTTTCTACAGTAAATTTTGCAAAAAATATTTTTTTACTGTCGCAAATTTTAATTGCGCCAGGGATTGCCTTTTCTATAGTAAATTAGTCAAAAAATAATTTTTTACTATCGCAAGATTTAATTGCGCCAGGGATTGCCTTTTCTACAGTAAATTTTGCAAAAAATATTTTTTTACTGTCGCAAATTTTAATTGCGCCAGGGATTGCCTTTTCTACAGTAAATTTTTCAAAAAATAATTTTTTACTATCGCAAGTTTTAATTGCGCCAGGGATTGCCTTTTCTACAGTAAATTTTGCAAAAACTAATTTTTTACTGTCGCAAATTTTAATTGCGCCAGGGATTGCCTTTTCTATAGTAAATTATTCAAAAAAATAATTTTCTACTGTCGCAAATTTTAATTACGCCAGGGATTGCCTTTTCTATAGTAAATTATTCAAAAAATAATTTTATACTGTCGCAAATTTTAAATGCGCCAGGGATTGCCTTTTCTATAGTAAATTTTGCAAAAAATAATTTTTTACTGTCGCAAATTTTAATTGCGCCAGGGATTGCCTTTTCTATAGTAAATTATTCAAAAAATAATTTTTTACTGTCGCAAATTTTAATTACGCCAGGGATTGCCTTTTCTATAGTAACTTATTCAAAAAATAATTTTCTACTGTCGCAAATTTTAATTACGCCAGGGATTGCCTTTTCTATAGTAAATTATTCAAAAAATAATTTTCTACTGTCGCAAATTTTAATTACGCCAGGGATTGCCTTTTCTATAGTAAATTATTCAAAAAATAATTTTATACTGTCGCAAATTTTAATTACGCCAGGGATTGCCTTTTCTATAGTAAATTATTCAAAAAGTAATTTTCTACTGTCGCATATTTTAATTACGCCAGGAATTGCCTTTTCTATAGTAAATTATTCAAAAAATAATTTTTTACTGTCGCAAATTTTAAATAGGCCAGGGATTGCCTTTTCTATAGTAAATTATTCAAAAAATAATTTTCTACTCTCGCAAATTTTAAATACGCCAGGGATTGCCTTTTCTTTAGTAAATTATTCAAAAAATAATTTTCTACTGTCGCCAATTTTAATTACCACAGGGATTGCCTTTTCTATAGTAAATTATTCAAAAAATAATTTTTTACTGTCGCAAATTTCAAATCCGCCAGGGATTGCCTTTTCTACAGTAAATTTTGCAAAAAATAATTTTTTACTGTTGCAAATTTTAATTGCGCCAGGGATTGCCTTTTCTATAGTAAATTATTCAAAAAATAATTTTTTACTGTCGCAAATTTTAAATACGCCAGGGATTGCCTTTTCTATAGTAAATTATTCAAAAAATAATTTTCTACTGTCGCAAATTTTAATTACGCCAGGGATTGCCTTTTCCATAGTAAATTATTCAAAAAATAATTTTTTACTGTCGCAAATTTTAATTGCGCCAGGGATTGCCTTTTCTACAGTAAATTTTTCAAAAATTAATTTTATACTGTCGCAAATTTTAAATACGCCAGGGATTGCCTTTTCTATAGTAAATTATTCAAAAATAATTTTATACTGTCGCAAATTTTAAGTGCGCCAGGGATTGCCTTTCTACAGTAAATTTTGCAAAAAATAATTTTTTACTGTCGCAAATTTTAATTGCGCCAGGGATTGCCTTTTCTATAGTAAATTATTCAAAAAATAATTTTTTACTGTCGCAAATTTGAATTACGCCAGGGATTGCCTTTTCTATAGTAAATTATTCAAAAAATAATTTTCTACTGTCGCAAATTTTAATTAGGCCAGGGATTGCCATTTCTATAGTAAATTATTCAAAAAATAATTTTTTACTGTCGCAAATTTTAAGTGCGCCAGGGATTGCCTTTTCTATAGTAAAATATTCAAAAAATAATTTTCAACTGTCGCAAATTTTAATTACGCCAGGGATTGCCTTTTCTATAGTAAATTATTCAAAAAATAATTTTTTACTATCGCAAGTTTTAATTACGCCAGGGATTGCCTTTTCTACAGTAAATTATTCAAAAAATAATTTTTTACTATCGCAAGTTTTAATTGCGCCAGGGATTGCCTTTTCTACAGTAAATTATTCAAAAAATAATTTTCTACTGTCGCAAATTTTAATTACGCCAGGGATTGCCTTTTATATAGTAAATTTTTCAAAAATTAATTTTATACTGTCGCAAATTTTAAATACGCCAGGGATTGCCTTTTCTATAGTAAATTATTCAAAAAATAATTTTCAACTGTCGCAAATTTTAATTACGCCAGGCTTGCCTTTTCTATAGTAAATTATTCAAAAAATAATTTTCAACTGTCGCAAATTTTAATTACGCCAGGGATTGCCTTTTCTATAGTAAATTATTCAAAAAATATTTTTTTACTATCGCAAGTTTTAATTGCGCCAGGGATTGCCTTTTCTACAGTAAGTTATTCAAAAAATAATTTTCTACTGTCGCAAATTTTAAATACGCCAGGGATTGCCTTTTCTATAGTAAATTATTCAAAAAATAATTTTTTACTATCGCAAGTTTTAATTGCGCAAGGGATTGCCTTTTCTACAGTAATTTATTAAAAAAATAATTTTTTACTATCGCAAGTTTTAATTGCGCCAGGGATTGCCTTTTCTACAGTAAATTATTTAAAAAATTAATTTTTTACTGTCGCAAATTTTAAATACGCCAGGGATTTCCTTTTCTACAGTAAATTATTCAAAAAATAATTTTCTACTGTCGCAAATTTTAATTACGTTAGGGATTGCCTTTTCTATAGTAAATTATTCAAAAAATAATTTTTTACTGTCGCAAATTTCAAATCCGCCAGGGATTGCCTTTTCTATAGTAAATTAGTCAAAAAATAATTTTTTACTATCGCAAGATTTAATTGCGCCAGGGATTGCCTTTTCTACAGTAAATTTTGCAAAAAATATTTTTTTACTGTCGCAAATTTTAATTGCGCCAGGGATTGCCTTTCTACAGTAAATTTTTCAAAAAATAATTTTTTACTGTCGCAAATTGTAATTGCGCCAGGGATTGCCTTTTCTATAGTAAATTTTTCAAAAAATAATTTTTTAATGTCGCAAATTTTAATTACGCCAGGGATTGCCTTTTCTATAGAAAATTTTTCAAAAAATAATTTTTTACTGTCGCAAATTTTAATTGCGCCAAGGATTGCCTTTTCTACAGTAAATTTTTCAAAAAATAATTTTTTACTATCGCAAGTTTTAATTGCACCAGGGATTGCCTTTTCTACAGTAAATTTTGCAAAAAATAATTTTTTACTGTCGCAAATTTTAATTGCGCCAGGGATTGCCTTTTCTATAGTAAATTATTCAAAAAATAATTTTCTACTGTCGCAAATTTTAATTACGCCAGGGATTGCCTTTTCTATAGTAAGTTATTCAAAAAATAATTTTATACTGTCGCAAATTTTAAATACGCCAGGGATTGCCTTTTCTATAGTAAATTTTGCAAAAAATAATTTTTTACTGTCGCAAATTTTAATTGCGCCAGGGATTGCCTTTTCTATAGTAAATTATTCAAAAAATAATTTTTTACTGTCGCAAATTTTAATTACGCCAGGGATTGCCTTTTCTATAGTAACTTATTCAAAAAATAATTTTCTACTGTCGCAAATTTTAATTACGCCAGGGATTGCCTTTTCTATAGTAAATTATTCAAAAAATAATTTTCTACTGTCGCAAATTTTAATTACGCCAGGGATTGCCTTTTCTATAGTAAATTATTCAAAAAATAATTTTATACTGTCGCAAATTTTAATTACGCCAGGGATTGCCTTTTCTATAGTAAATTATTCAAAAAGTAATTTTCTACTGTCGCAAATTTTAATTACGCCAGGGATTGCCTTTTCTATAGTAAATTATTCAAAAAATAATTTTTTACTTGCGCAAATTTTAAATACGCCAGGGATTGCCTTTTTATAGTAAATTATTCAAAAAATAATTTTCTACTCTCGCAAATTTTAAATACGCCAGGGATTGCCTTTTCTTTAGTAAATTATTCAAAAAATAATTTTTTACTGTCGCAAATTTTAATTGCGCCAGGGATTGCCTTTTCTATAGTAAATTATTCAAAAAATAATTTTTTACTGTCGCAAATTTGAATTACGCCAGGGATTGCCTTTTCTATAGTAAATTATTCAAAAAATAATTTTCTACTGTCGCAAATTTTAATTAGGCCAGGGATTGCCATTTCTATAGTAAATTATTCAAAAAATAATTTTTTACTGTCGCAAATTTTAAGTGCGCCAGGGATTGCCTTTTCTATAGTAAATTATTCAAAAAATCATTTTCAACTGTCGCAAATTTTAATTACGCCAGGGATTGCCTTTTCTATAGTAAATTATTCAAAAAATAATTTTCAACTGTCGCAAATTTTAATTACGCCAGGGATTGCCTTTTCTATAGTAAATTATTCAAAAAATAATTTTTTACTATCGCAAGTTTTAATTGCGCCAGGGGTTGCCTTTTCTACAGTAAATTATTCAAAAAATAATTTTCTACTGTCGCAAATTTTAAATACGCCAGGGATTGCCTTTTCTATAGTAAATTATTCAAAAAATAATTTTCTACTGTCGCAAATTTTAATTACGCCAGGGATTGCCTTTTCTATAGTAAATTATTCAAAAAATAATTTTTTACTATCGCAAGTTTTAATTGCGCCAGGGATTGCCTTTTCTACAGTAAATTATTCAAAAAATAATTTTCTGCTGTCGCAAATTTTAATTACGCCAGGGATTGCCTTTTATATAGTAAATTTTTCAAAAATTAATTTTCTACTGTCGCAAATTTTAATTGCGCCAGGGATTGCCTTTTCTATAGTAAATTATTCAAAAAATAATTTTCTACTGTCGCAAATTTTAAGTGCGCCAGGGATTGCCTTTTCTATAGTAAATTATTCAAAAAATAATTTTATACTGTCGCAAATTTTAAATACGCCAGGGATTGCCTTTTCTATAGTAAATTTTTCAAAAAATAATTTTTTACTGTCGCAAATTTTAATTACGCCAGGGATTGCCTTATCTATAGTAAATTATTCAAAAAATAATTTTTTACTGTCTCAAATTTTAATTGCGCCAGGGATTGCCTTTTCTATAGTAAATTTCTCACAAAATAATTTTTTACTGTCGCAAATTTTAATTACGCCAGGGATTGCCTTTTCTATAGTAAATTATTCAAAAAATAATTTTCTACTCTTGCAAATTTTAATTACGCCAGGGATTGCCTTTTCTACAGTAAATTATTCAAAAAATAATTTTCTGCTGTCGCAAATTTTAATTACGCCAGGGATTGCCTTTTCTATAGTAAATTATTCAAAAAATAATTTTTTACTGTCGCAAATTTTAATTACGCCAGGGATTGCCTTTTTTATAGTAAATTTTTCAAAAATTAATTTTCTACTGTCGCAAATTTTAAGTGCGCCAGGGATTGCCTTTTCTATAGTAAATTTCTCACAAATTAATTTCTTACTGTCGCAAATTTTAAATACGCCAGGGATTGCCTTTTCTATAGTAAATTATTCAAAAAATAATTTTCTACTGTCGCAAATTTTAATTTCGCCAGGGATTGCCTTTTATATAGTAAATTATTCAAAAAATAATTTTCTACTGTCGCAAATTTTAATTACGCCAGGGATTGCCTTTTCTATAGTAAATTATTCAAAAAATAATTTTTTACTGTCGCAAATTTTAATTGCGCCAGGGATTGCCTTTTCTTTAGTAAATTATTCAAAAAATAATTTTCAATTGTCGCAAATTTTAATTACGCCAGGGATTGCCTTTTCTATAGTAAATTATTCAAAAAATAATTGTTTACTATCGCAAGTTTTAATTGCGCCAGGGATTGCCTTTTCTACAGTAAATTATTCAAAAAATAATTTTCTACTGTCGCAAATTTTAATTACGCCAGGGATTGCCTTTTCTATAGTAAAATATTCAAAAAATAATTTTATACTGTCGCAAATTATAAATACGCCAGGGATTGCCTTTTCTATAGTAAATTTTTCAAAAAATAATTTTTTACTGTCGCAAATTTTAATTACACCAGGGATTGCCTTTTCTATAGTAAATTATTCAAAAAATAATTTTTTACTGTCGCAAATTTTAATTGCGCCAGGGATTGCCTTTTCTATAGTAAATTTCTCACAAAATAATTTTTTACTGTCGCAAATTTTAATTTCGCCAGGCGTTGCCTTTTCTATAGTAAATTATTCAAAAAATAATTTTCTACTGTCGCAAATTTTAATTACGCCAGGGATTGCCTTTTCTATAGTAAATTATTCAAAAAATTATTTTGTACTGTCGCAAATTTTAATTACGCCAGGGATTGCCTTTTCTATAGTAAATTATTCAAAAAATAATTTTTTACTGTCGCAAATTTTAATTGCGCCAGGGATTGCATTTTCTATAGTAAATTTTGCAAAAAATAATTTTCTACTGTCGCAAATTTTAAGTGCGCCAGGGATTGCCTTTTCTATAGTAAATTATTCAAAAAATAATTTTCTACTGTCGCAAATTTTAATTGCGCCAGGGATTGCCTTTTCTATAGTAAATTATTCAAAAAATAATTTTCTACTGTCGCAAATTTTAATTACGCAAGGGATTGCCTTTTCTATAGTAAATTATTCAAAAAATAATTTTTTACTGTCGCAAATTTTAAGTGCGGCAGGGATTGCCTTTTCTATAGTAAATTTTGCAAAAAATAATTTTTTACTGTCGCAAATTTTAATAACGCCAGGGATTGCCTTTTCTATAGTAAATTATTCAAAAAATAATTTTCTACTGTCGCAAATTTTAATTACGCCAGGGATTGCCTTTTCTATAGTAAATTATTCAAAAAATAATTTTCAACTGTCGCAAATTTTAATTACGCCAGGGATTGCCTTTTCTATAGTAAATTATTCAAAAAATAATTTTCTACTGTCGCTAATTTTAATTGCGCCAGGGATTGCCTTTTCTATAGTAAATTTTTCAAAAAATAATTTTCTACTGTCGCAAATTTTAATTACGCCAGGGATTGCCTTTTCTATAGTAAATTATTCAAAAAATAATTTTCAACTGTCGCAAATTTTAATTTCGCCAGGGATTGCCTTTTCTATAGTAAATTTTGCAAAAAATAATTTTATACTCTCGCAAATTTTAACTGCGCCAGGGATTGCCTTTTCTATAGTAAATTATTCAAAAAATAATTTTATACTGTCGCAAATTTTAATTACGCCAGGGATTGCCTTTTCTATAGTAAATTATTCAAATAATAATTTTTTACTGTCGCAAATTTTAATTACGCCAGGGATTGCCTTTTCTATAGTAAATTATTCAAAAAATAATTTTATACTGTCGCAAATTTTAATTACGCCAAGGATTGCCTTTTCTATAGTAAATTATTCAAAAAATAATTTTTAACTGTCGCAAATTTTAAATACGCCAGGGATTACCTTTTCTATAGTAAATTATTCTAAAAATAATTTTCTACTGTCGCAAATTTTAATTACGCCAGGGATTGCCTTTTCTATAGTAAATTATTCAAAAAATAATTTTTTACTGTCGCAAATTTTAAATACGCCAGGGATTGCCTTTTCGATAGTAAATTACTCAAAAAATAATTTTCTACTGTCGCAAATTTTAATTACGCCAGAGATTGCCTTTTATATAGTAAATTTTTCAAAAATTATTTTTATACTGTCGCAAATTTTAAATACGCCAGGGATTGCCTTTTCTATAGTAAATTATTCAAAAAATAATTTTCTACTGTCGCAAATTTTAATTACGCCAGGGATTGCCTTTTCTATAGTAAATTATTCAAAAAATAATTTTTTACTGTCGCAAATTTTAAAAACGCCAGGGATTGCCTTTTGTATAGTAAATTTTGCACAAAATAATTTTCTACTGTCGCAAATTTTAAGTGCGCCAGGGATTGCCTTTTCTATAGTAAATTATTCAAAAAATAATTTTTTACTGTCGCAAATTTTAATTACACCAGGGATTGCCTTTTCTATAGTAAATTATTCAAAAAATAATTTTTTACTGTCGCAAATTTTAATTACGCCAGGGATTGCCTTTTCTATAGTAAATTATTCAAAAAATAATTTTTTACTGTCGCAAATTTTAAATACGCCAGGGATTACCTTTTCTATAGTAAATTATTCAAAAAATAATTTTCTACTGTCGCAAATTTTAATTACGCCAGGGATTGCCTTTTCTATAGTAAATTATTCAAAAAATAATTTTTTACTGTCGCAAATTTTAATTACGTCAGGGATTGCCTTTTATATAGTAAATTTTTCAAAAATTAATTTTCTACTGTCGCAAATTTTAATTGCGCCAGGGATTGCCTTTTCTATAGTAAATTATTCAAAAAATAATTTTCTACTGTCGCAAATTTTAAGTGCGCCAGGGATTGCCTTTTCTATAGTAAATTATTCAAAAAATAATTTTATACTGTCGCAAATTTTAAATACGCCAGGGATTGCCTTTTCTATAGTAAATTTTTCAAAAAATAATTTTTTACTGTCGCAAATTTTAATTACACCAGGGATTGCCTTTTCTATAGTAAATTATTCAAAAAATAATTTTTTACTGTCGCAAATTTTAATTGCGCCAGGGATTGCCTTTTCTATAGTAAATTTCTCACAAAATAATTTTTTACTGTCGCAAATTTTAATTTCGCCAGGCGTTGCCTTTTCTATAGTAAATTATTCAAAAAATAATTTTCTACTGTCGCAAATTTTAATTACGCCAGGGATTGCCTTTTCTATAGTAAATTATTCAAAAAATTATTTTGTACTGTCGCAAATTTTAATTACGCCAGGGATTGCCTTTTCTATAGTAAATTATTCAAAAAATAATTTTTTACTGTCGCAAATTTTAATTGCGCCAGGGATTACATTTTCTATAGTAAATTTTGCAAAAAATAATTTTCTACTGTCGCAAATTTTAAGTGCGCCAGGGATTGCCTTTTCTATAGTAAATTATTCAAAAAATAATTTTCTACTGTCGCAAATTTTAATTGCGCCAGGGATTGCCTTTTCTATAGTAAATTATTCAAAAAATAATTTTCTACTGTCGCAAATTTTAATTACGCCAGGGATTGCCTTTTCTATAGTAAATTATTCAAAAAATAATTTTTTACTGTCGCAAATTTTAATTGCGCCAGGGATTGCCTTTTCTATAGTAAATTTCTCACAAAATAATTTTTTACTGTCGCAAATTTTAATAACGCCAGGCGTTGCCTTTTCTATAGTAAATTATTCAAAAAATAATTTTCTACTGTCGCAAATTTTAATTACGCCAGGGATTGCCTTTTCTATAGTAAATTATTCAAAAAATTATTTTGTACTGTCGCAAATTTTAATTACGCCAGGGATTGCCTTTTCTATAGTAAATTATTCAAAAAATAATTTTTTACTGTCGCAAATTTTAATTGCGCCAGGGATTGCATTTTCTATAGTAAATTTTGCAAAAAATAATTTTCTACTGTCGCAAATTTTAAGTGCGCCAGGGATTGCCTTTTCTATAGTAAATTATTCAAAAAATAATTTTCTACTGTCGCAAATTTTAATTGCGCCAGGGATTGCCTTTTCTATAGTAAATTATTCAAAAAATAATTTTCTACTGTCGCAAATTTTAATTACGCCAGGGATTGCCTTTTCTATAGTAAATTATTCAAAAAATAATTTTTTACTGTCGCAAATTTTAAGTGCGGCAGGGATTGCCTTTTCTATAGTAAATTTTGCAAAAAATAATTTTTTACTGTCGCAAATTTTAATAACGCCAGGGATTGCCTTTTCTATAGTAAATTATTCAAAAAATAATTTTCTACTGTCGCAAATTTTAATTACGCCAGGGATTGCCTTTTCTATAGTAAATTATTCAAAAAATAATTTTCAACTGTCGCAAATTTTAATTACGCCAGGGATTGCCTTTTCTATAGTAAATTATTCAAAAAATAATTTTCTACTGTCGCTAAATTTAATTGCGCCAGGGATTGCCTTTTCTATAGTAAATTATTCAAAAAATAATTTTCTACTGTCGCAAATTTTAATTACGCCAGGGATTGCCTTTTCTATAGTAAATTATTCAAAAAATAATTTTCAACTGTCGCAAATTTTAATTTCGCCAGGGATTGCCTTTTCTATAGTAAATTTTGCAAAAAATAATTTTATACTCTCGCAAATTTTAGCTGCGCCAGGGATTGCCATTTCTATAGTAAATTATTCAAAAAATAATTTTATACTGTCGCAAATTTTAATTACGCCAGGGATTGCCTTTTCTATAGTAAATTATTCAAATAATAATTTTTTACTGTCGCAAATTTTAATTACGCCAGGGATTGCCTTTTCTATAGTAAATTATTCAAAAAATAATTTTATACTGTCGCAAATTTTAATTACGCCAGGGATTGCCTTTTCTATAGTAAATTATTCAAAAAATAATTTTTTACTGTCGCAAATTTTAAATCGCCAGGGATTACCTTTTATATAGTAAATTATTCAAAAAATAATTTTCTACTGTCGCAAATTTTAATTACGCCAGGGATTGCCTTTTCTATAGTAAATTATTCAAAAAATAATTTTTTACTGTCGCAAATTTTAAATACGCCAGGGATTGCCTTTTTGATAGTAAATTACTCAAAAAATAATTTTCTACTGTCGCAAATTTTAATTACGCCAGAGATTGCCTTTTATATAGTAAATTTTTCAAAAATTATTTTTATACTGTCGCAAATTTTAAATACGCCAGGGATTGCCTTTTCTATAGTAAATTATTCAAAAAATAATTTTCTACTGTCGCAAATTTTAATTACGCCAGGGATTGCCTTTTCTATAGTAAATTATTCAAAAAATAATTTTTTACTGTCGCAAATTTTAAATACGCCAGGGATTGCCTTTTGTATAGTAAATTTTGCACAAAATAATTTTCTACTGTCGCAAATTTTAAGTGCGCCAGGGATTGCCTTTTCTATAGTAAATTATTCAAAAAATAATTTTTTACTGTCGCAAATTTTAATTACACCAGGGATTGCCTTTTCTATAGTAAATTATTCAAAAAATAATTTTTTACTGTCGCAAATTTTAATTACGCCAGGGATTGCCTTTTCTATAGTAAATTATTCAAAAAATAATTTTCTACTGTCGCAAATCTTAAGTGCGCCAGGGATTGCCTTTTCTATAGTAAATTATTCAAAAAATAATTTTCTACTGTCGCAAATTTTAATTACGCCAGGGATTGCCTTTTCTATAGTAAATTATTCAAAAAATAATTTTTTACTGTCGCAAATTTTAATTACGCCAGGGATTGCCTTTTCTATAGTAAATTATTCCAAAAATAATTTTTTACTGTCGCAAATTTTAAATATCCCAGGGATTGCCTTTTCTATAGTAAATTATTCAAAAAATAATTTTTTACTGTGGCAAATTTTAAGTGCGCCAGGTATTGCCTTTTCTATAGTAAATTATTCAAAAAATAATTTTCTACTGTCGCAAATTTTAATTACGCCAGGGATTGCCTTTTCTATAGTAAATTATTCAAAAAATAATTTTTTACTGTCGCAAATTTTAATTACGCCAGGGATTGCCTTTTCTATAGTAAATTATTCAAAAAATAATTTTTTACTGTCGCAAATTTTAATTAATCCAGGGATTGCCTTTTCTATAGTAAATTATTCAAAAAATAATTTTTTACTGTCGCAAATTTTAATTACGCCAGGGATTGCCTTTTCTATAGTAAATTATTCAAAAAATAATTTTCTACTGTCGCAAATCTTAAGTGCGCCAGGGATTGCCTTTTCTATAGTAAATTATTCAAAAAATAATTTTTTACTGTCGCAAATTTTAAATACGCCAGGGATTGCCTTTTCGATAGTAAATTACTCAAAAAATAATTTTCTACTGTCGCAAATTTTAATTACGCCAGAGATTGCCTTTTATATAGTAAATTTTTCAAAAATTATTTTTATACTGTCGCAAATTTTAAATACGCCAGGGATTGCCTTTTCTATAGTAAATTATTCAAAAAATAATTTTCTACTGTCGCAAATTTTAATTACGCCAGGGATTGCCTTTTCTATAGTAAATTATTCAAAAAATAATTTTTTACTGTCGCAAATTTTAAATACGCCAGGGATTGCCTTTTGTATAGTAAATTTTGCACAAAATAATTTTCTACTGTCGCAAATTTTAAGTGCGCCAGGGATTGCCTTTTCTATAGTAAATTATTCAAAAAATAATTTTTTACTGTCGCAAATTTTAATTACACCAGGGATTGCCTTTTCTATAGTAAATTATTCAAAAAATAATTTTTTACTGTCGCAAATTTTAATTACGCCAGGGATTGCCTTTTCTATAGTAAATTATTCAAAAAATAATTTTTTACTGTCGCAAATTTTAAATACGCCAGGGATTACCTTTTCTATAGTAAATTATTCAAAAAATAATTTTCTACTGTCGCAAATTTTAATTACGCCAGGGATTGCCTTTTCTATAGTAAATTATTCAAAAAATAATTTTTTACTGTCGCAAATTTTAATTACGCCAGGGATTGCCTTTTATATAGTAAATTTTTCAAAAATTAATTTTCTACTGTCGCAAATTTTAATTGCGCCAGGGATTGCCTTTTCTATAGTAAATTATTCAAAAAATAATTTTCTACTGTCGCAAATTTTAAGTGCGCCAGGTATTGCCTTTTCTATAGTAAATTATTCAAAAAATAATTTTATACTGTCGCAAATTTTAAATACGCCAGGGATTGCCTTTTCTATAGTAAATTTTTCAAAAAATAATTTTTTACTGTCGCAAATTTTAATTACACCAGGGATTGCCTTTTCTATAGTAAATTATTCAATAAATAATTTTTTACTGTCGCAAATTTTAATTGCGCCAGGGATTGCCTTTTCTATAGTAAATTTCTCACAAAATAATTTTTTACTGTCGCAAATTTTAATTTCGCCAGGCGTTGCCTTTTCTATAGTAAATTATTCAAAAAATAATTTTCTACTGTCGCAAATTTTAATTACGCCAGGGATTGCCTTTTCTATAGTAAATTATTCAAAAAATTATATTGTACTGTCGCAAATTTTAATTACGCCATGGATTGCCTTTTCTATAGTAAATTATTCAAAAAATAATTTTTTACTGTCGCAAATTTTAATTGCGCCAGGGATTGCATTTTCTATAGTAAATTTTGCAAAAAATAATTTTCTACTGTCGCAAATTTTAAGTGCGCCAGGGATTGCCTTTTCTATAGTAAATTATTCAAAAAATAATTTTCTACTGTCGCAAATTTTAATTGCGCCAGGGATTGCCTTTTCTATAGTAAATTATTCAAAAAATAATTTTCTACTGTCGCAAATTTTAATTACGCCAGGGATTGCCTTTTCTATAGTAAATTATTCAAAAAATAATTTTTTACTGTCGCAAATTTTAAGTGCGGCAGGGATTGCCTTTTCTATAGTAAATTTTGCAAAAAATAATTTTTTACTGTCGCAAATTTTAATAACGCCAGGGATTGCCTTTTCTATAGTAAATTATTCAAAAAATAATTTTCTACTGTCGCAAATTTTAATTACGCCAGGGATTGCATTTTCTATAGTAAATTATTCAAAAAATAATTTTCAACTGTCGCAAATTTTAATTACGCCAGGGATTGCCTTTTCTATAGTAAATTATTCAAAAAATAATTTTCTACTGTCGCTAATTTTAATTGCGCCAGGGATTGCCTTTTCTATAGTAAATTATTCAAAAAATAATTTTCTACTGTCGCAAATTTTAATTACGCCAGGGATTGCCTTTTCTATAGTAAATTTCTCACAAAATAATTTTTTACTGTCGCAAATTTTAATTTCGCCAGGCGTTGCCTTTTCTATAGTAAATTATTCAAAAAATAATTTTCTACTGTCGCAAATTTTAATTGCGCCGGGGATTGCCTTTTCTATAGTAAATTATTCAAAAAATAATTTTCTACTGTCGCAAATTTTAAGTGCGCCAGGGATTGCCTTTTCTATAGTAAATTATTCAAAAAATAATTTTATACTGTCGCAAATTTTAAATACGCCAGGGATTGCCTTTTCTATAGTAAATTTTTCAAAAAATAATTTTTTACTGTCGCAAATTTTAATTACACCAGGGATTACCTTTTCTATAGTAAATTATTCAAAAAATAATTTTTTACTGTCGCAAATTTTAATTGCGCCAGGGATTGCCTTTTCTATAGTAAATTTCTCACAAAATAATTTTTTACTGTCGCAAATTTTAATTTCGCCAGGCGTTGCCTTTTCTATAGTAAATTATTCAAAAAATAATTTTCTACTGTCGCAAATTTTAATTACGCCAGGGATTGCCTTTTCTATAGTAAATTATTCAAAAAATTATTTTGTACTGTCGCAAATTTTAATTACGCCAGGGATTGCCTTTTCTATAGTAAATTATTCAAAAAATAATTTTTTACTGTCGCAAATTTTAATTGCGCCAGGGATTACATTTTCTATAGTAAATTTTGCAAAAAATAATTTTCTACTGTCGCAAATTTTAAGTGCGCCAGGGATTGCCTTTTCTATAGTAAATTATTCAAAAAATAATTTTCTACTGTCGCAAATTTTAATTGCGCCAGGGATTGCCTTTTCTATAGTAAATTATTCAAAAAATAATTTTCTACTGTCGCAAATTTTAATTACGCCAGGGATTGCCTTTTCTATAGTAAATTATTCAAAAAATAATTTTTTACTGTCGCAAATTTTAATTGCGCCAGGGATTGCCTTTTCTACAGTAAATTTCTCACAAAATAATTTTTTACTGTCGCAAATTTTAATAACGCCAGGCGTTGCCTTTTCTATAGTAAATTATTCAAAAAATAATTTTCTACTGTCGCAAATTTTAATTACGCCAGGGATTGCCTTTTCTATAGTAAATTATTCAAAAAATTATTTTGTACTGTCGCAAATTTTAATTACGCCAGGGATTGCCTTTTCTATAGTAAATTATTCAAAAAATAATTTTTTACTGTCGCAAATTTTAATTGCGCCAGGGATTGCATTTTCTATAGTAAATTTTGCAAAAAATAATTTTCTACTGTCGCAAATTTTAAGTGCGCCAGGGATTGCCTTTTCTATAGTAAATTATTCAAAAAATAATTTTATACTGTCGCAAATTTTAAATACGCCAAGGATTGCCTTTTCTATAGTAAATTATTCAAAAAATAATTTTCTACTGTCGCAAATTTTAATTACGCCAGGGATTGCCTTTTCTATAGTAAATTATTCAAAAAATAATTTTTTACTGTCGCAAATTTTAAGTGCGGCAGGGATTGCCTTTTCTATAGTAAATTTTGCAAAAAATAATTTTTTACTGTCGCAAATTTTAATAACGCCAGGGATTGCCTTTTCTATAGTAAATTATTCAAAAAATAATTTTCTACTGTCGCAAATTTTAATTACGCCAGGGATTGCCTTTTCTATAGTAAATTATTCAAAAAATAATTTTCAACTGTCGCAAATTTTAATTACGCCAGGGATTGCCTTTTCTATAGTAAATTATTCAAAAAATAATTTTCTACTGTCGCTAATTTTAATTGCGCCAGGGATTGCCTTTTCTATAGTAAATTATTCAAAAAATAATTTTCTACTGTCGCAAATTTTAATTACGCCAGGGATTGCCTTTTCTATAGTAAATTATTCAAAAAATAATTTTCAACTGTCGCAAATTTTAATTTCGCCAGTGATTGCCTTTTCTATAGTAAATTTTGCAAAAAATAATTTTATACTCTCGCAAATTTTAACTGCGCCAGGGATTGCCTTTTCTATAGTAAATTATTCAAAAAATAATTTTATACTGTCGCAAATTTTAATTACGCCAGGGATTGCCTTTTCTATAGTAAATTATTCAAATAATAATTTTTTACTGTCGCAAATTTTAATTACGCCAGGGATTGCCTTTTCTATAGTAAATTATTCAAAAAATAATTTTATACTGTCGCAAATTTTAATTACGCCAGGGATTGCCTTTTCTATAGTAAATTATTCAAAAAATAATTTTTTACTGTCGCAAATTTTAATTACGCCAGGGATTACCTTTTCTATAGTAAATTATTCAAAAAATAATTTTCTACTGTCGCAAATTTTAATTACGCCAGGGATTGCCTTTTCTATAGTAAATTATTCAAAAAATAATTTTTTACTGTCGCAAATTTTAAATACGCCAGGGATTGCCTTTTCGATAGTAAATTACTCAAAAAATAATTTTCTACTGTCGCAAATTTTAATTACGCCAGAGATTGCCTTTTATATAGTAAATTTTTCAAAAATTATTTTTATACTGTCGCAAATTTTAAATACGCCAGGGATTGCCTTTTCTATAGTAAATTATTCAAAAAATAATTTTCTACTGTCGCAAATTTTAATTACGCCAGGGATTGCCTTTTCTATAGTAAATTATTCAAAAAATAATTTTTTACTGTCGCAAATTTTAAAAACCCCAGGGATTGCCTTTTGTATAGTAAATTTTGCACAAAATAATTTTCTACTGTCGCAAATTTTAAGTGCGCCAGGGATTGCCTTTTCTATAGTAAATTATTCAAAAAATAATTTTTTACTGTCGCAAATTTTAATTACACCAGGGATTGCCTTTTCTATAGTAAATTATTCAAAAAATAATTTTTTACTGTCGCAAATTTTAATTACGCCAGGGATTGCCTTTTCTATAGTAAATTATTCAAAAAATAATTTTCTACTGTCGCAAATCTTAAGTGCGCCAGGGATTGCCTTTTCTATAGTAAATTATTCAAAAAAATAATTTTCTACTGTCGCAAATTTTAATTACGCCAGGGATTGCCTTTTCTATAGTAAATTATTCAAAAAATAATTTTTTACTGTCGCAAATTTTAATTACGCCAGGGATTGCCTTTTCTATAGTAAATTATTCAAAAAATAATTTTTTACTGTCGCAAATTTTAAATATCCCAGGGACTGCCTTTTCTATAATAAATTATTCAAAAAAATAATTTTTTACTGTGGCAAATTTTAAGTGCGCCAGGTATTGCCTTTTCTATAGTAAATTATTCAAAAAATAATTTTCTACTGTCGCAAATTTTAATTACGCCAGGGATTGCCTTTTCTATAGTAAATTATTCAAAAAATAATTTTTTACTGTCGCAAATTTTAATTACGCCAGGGATTGCCTTTTCTATAGTAAATTATTCAAAAAATAATTTTTTACTGTCGCAAATTTTAATTACACCAGGGATTGCCTTTTCTATAGTAAATTATTCAAAAAATAATTTTTTACTGTCGCAAATTTTAATTACGCCAGGGATTGCCTTTTCTATAGTAAATTATTCAAAAAATAATTTTCTACTGTCGCAAATCTTAAGTGCGCCAGGGATTGCCTTTTCTATAGTAAATTATTCAAAAATAATTTTTTACTGTCGCAAATTTTAAATACGCCAGGGGATTGCCTTTTCGATAGTAAATTACTCAAAAAATAATTTTCTACTGTCGCAAATTTTAATTACGCCAGAGATTGCCTTTTATATAGTAAATTTTTCAAAAATTATTTTTATACTGTCGCAAATTTTAAATACGCCAGGGATTGCCTTTTCTATAGTAAATTATTCAAAAAATAATTTTCTACTGTCGCAAATTTTAATTACGCCAGGGATTGCCTTTTCTATAGTAAATTATTCAAAAAATAATTTTTTACTGTCGCAAATTTTAAATACGCCAGGGATTGCCTTTTGTATAGTAAATTTTGCACAAAATAATTTTCTACTGTCGCAAATTTTAAGTGCGCCAGGGATTGCCTTTTCTATAGTAAATTATTCAAAAAATAATTTTTTACTGTCGCAAATTTTAATTACACCAGGGATTGCCTTTTCTATAGTAAATTATTCAAAAAATAATTTTTTACTGTCGCAAATTTTAATTACGCCAGGGATTGCCTTTTCTATAGTAAATTATTCAAAAAATAATTTTTTACTGTCGCAAATTTTAAATACGCCAGGGATTACCTTTTCTATAGTAAATTATTCAAAAAATAATTTTCTACTGTCGCAAATTTTAATTACGCCAGGGATTGCCTTTTCTATAGTAAATTATTCAAAAAATAATTTTTTACTGTCGCAATTTTAATTACGCCAGGGATTGCCTTTTATATAGTAAATTTTTCAAAAATTAATTTTCTACTGTCGCAAATTTTAATTGCGCCAGGGATTGCCTTTTCTATAGTAAATTATTCAAAAAATAATTTTCTACTGTCGCAAATTTTAAGTGCGCCAGGGATTGCCTTTTCTATAGTAAAATTATTCAAAAAATAATTTTATACTGTCGCAAATTTTAAATACGCCAGGGATTGCCTTTCTATAGTAAATTTTTCAAAAAATAATTTTTTACTGTCCGCAAATTTTAATTACACCAGGGATTGCCTTTTCTATAGTAAATTATTCAAAAAATAATTTTTTACTGTCGCAAATTTTAATTGCGCCAGGGATTGCCTTTTCTATAGTAAATTTCTCACAAAATAATTTTTTACTGTCGCAAATTTTAATTTCGCCAGGCGTTGCCTTTTCTATAGTAAATTATTCAAAAAATAATTTTCTACTGTCGCAAATTTTAATTACGCCAGGGATTGCCTTTTCTATAGTAAATTATTCAAAAAATTATTTTGTACTGTCGCAAATTTTAATTACGCCATGGATTGCCTTTTCTATAGTAAATTATTCAAAAAATAATTTTTTTACTGTCGCAAATTTTAATTGCGCCAGGGATTGCATTTTCTATAGTAAATTTTGCAAAAAATAATTTTCTACTGTCGCAAATTTTAAGTGCGCCAGGGATTGCCTTTTCTATAGTAAATTATTCAAAAAACAATTTTCTACTGTCGCAAATTTTAATTGCGCCAGGGATTGCCTTTTCTATAGTAAATTATTCAAAAATAATTTTCTCTACTGTCGCAAATTTTAATTACGCCAGGGATTGCCTTTTCTATAGTAAATTATTCAAAAAATAATTTTTTACTGTCGCAAATTTTAAGTGCGGCAGGGATTGCCTTTTCTATAGTAAATTTTGCAAAAAATAATTTTTTACTGTCGCAAATTTTAATAACGCCAGGGATTGCCTTTTCTATAGTAAATTATTCAAAAAATAATTTTCTACTGTCGCAAATTTTAATTACGCCAGGGATTGCATTTTCTATAGTAAATTATTCAAAAAATAATTTTCAACTGTCGCAAATTTTAATTGCGCCAGGGATTGCCTTTTCTATAGTAAATTATTCAAAAAATAATTTTCTACTGTCGCTAATTTTAATTGCGCCAGGGATTGCCTTTTCTATAGTAAATTATTCAAAAAATAATTTTCTACTGTCGCAAATTTTAATTACGCCAGGGATTGCCTTTTCTATAGTAAATTATTCAAAAAATAATTTTCAACTGTCGCAAATTTTAATTTCGCCAGGGATTGCCTTTTCTATAGTAAATTTTGCAAAAAATAATTTTATACTCTCGCAAATTTTAACTGCGCCAGGGATTGCCTTGTCTATAGTAAATTATTCAAAAAATAATTTTATACTGTCGCAAATTTTAATTACGCCAGGGATTGCCTTTTCTATAGTAAATTATTCAAATAATAATTTTTTACTGTCGCAAATTTTAATTGCGCCAGGGATTGCCTTTTCTATAGTAAATTATTCAAAAAATAATTTTATACTGTCGCAAATTTTAATTACGCCAGGGATTGCCTTTTCTATAGTAAATTATTCAAAAAATAATTTTTTACTGTCGCAAATTTTAAATACGCCAGGGATTACCTTTTCTATAGTAAATTATTCAAAAAATAATTTTCTACTGTCGCAAATTTTAATTACGCCAGGGATTGCCTTTTCTATAGTAAATTATTCAAAAAATAATTTTTTACTGTCGCAAATTTTAAATACGCCAGGGATTGCCTTTTCGATAGTAAATTACTCAAAAATAATTTTCTACTGTCGCAAATTTTAATTACGCCAGAGATTGCCTTTTATATAGTAAATTTTTCAAAAATTATTTTTATACAGTCGCAAATTTTAAATACGCCAGGGATTGCCTTTTCTATAGTAAATTATTAAAAAAATAATTTTCTACTGTCGCAAATTTTAATTACGCCAGGGATTGCCTTTTCTATAGTAAATTATTCAAAAAATAATTTTTTACTGTCGCAAATTTTAAATACGCCAGGGATTGCCTTTTGTATAGTAAATTTTGCACAAAATAATTTTCTACTGTCGCAAATTTAAGTGCGCCAGGATTGCCTTTTCTATAGTAAATTATTCAAAAAATAATTTTTTACTGTCGCAAATTTTAATTACACCAGGGATTGCCTTTTCTATAGTAAATTATTCAAAAAATAATTTTTTACTGTCGCAAATTTTAATTACGCCAGGGATTGCCTTTTCTATAGTAAATTATTCAAAAAATAATTTTCTACTGTCGCAAATCTTAAGTGCGCCAGGGATTGCCTTTTCTATAGTAAATTATTCAAAAAATAATTTTCTACTGTCGCAAATTTTAATTACGCCAGGGATTGCCTTTTCTATAGTAAATTATTCAAAAAATAATTTTTTACTGTCGCAAATTTTAATTACGCCAGGGATTGCCTTTTCTATAGTAAATTATTCAAAAAATAATTTTTTACTGTCGCAAATTTTAAATATCCCAGGGATTGCCTTTTCTATAGTAAATTATTCAAAAAACAAAAAATAATTTTTTACTGTGGCAAATTTTAAGTGCGCCAGGTATTGCCTTTTCTATAGTAAATTATTCAAAAAATAATTTTCTACTGTCGCAAATTTTAATTACGCCAGGGATTGCCTTTTCTATAGTAAATTATTAAAAAAATAATTTTTTACTGTCGCAAATTTTAATTACGCCAGGGATTGCCTTTTCTATAGTAAATTATTCAAAAAATAATTTTTTACTGTCGCAAATTTTAATTACACCAGGGATTGCCTTTTCTATAGTAAATTATTCAAAAAATAATTTTTTACTGTCGCAAATTTTAATTACGCCAGGGATTGCCTTTTCTATAGTAAATTATTCAAAAAATTATTTTCTACTGTCGCAAATCTTAAGTGCGCCAGGGATTGCCTTTTCTATAGTAAATTATTCAAAAAATAATTTTCTACTGTCGCAAATTTTAATTACGCCAGGGATTGCCTTTTCTATAGTAAATTATTCAAAAAATTATTTTTTACTGTCGCAAATTTTAATTACGCCAGGGATTGCCTTTTCTATAGTAAATTATTCAAAAAATAATTTTTTACTGTCGCAAATTTTAAATATCCCAGGGATTGCCTTTTCTATAGTAAATTATTCAAAAAATAATTTTCTACTGTCGCAAATTTTAATTGCGCCAGGGATTGCCTTTTCTATAGTAAATTTCTCACAAAATAATTTTTTACTGTCGCAAATTTTAATTTCGCCAGGCGTTGCCTTTTCTATAGTAAATTATTCAAAAAATAATTTTCTACTGTCGCAAATTTTAATTACGCCAGGGATTGCCTTTTCTATAGTAAATTATTCAAAAAATTATTTTGTACTGTCGCAAATTTTAATTACGCCAGGGATTGCCTTTTCTATAGTAAATTATTCAAAAAATAATTTTTTACTGTCGCAAATTTTAATTGCGCCAGGGATTGCATTTTCTATAGTAAATTTTGCAAAAAATAATTTTCTACTGTCGCAAATTTTAAGTGCGCCAGGGATTGCCTTTTCTATAGTAAATTATTCAAAAAATAATTTTCTACTGTCGCAAATTTTAATTGCGCCAGGGATTGCCTTTTCTATAGTAAATTATTCAAAAAATAATTTTCTACTGTCGCAAATTTTAATTACGCCAGTGATTGCCTTTTCTATAGTAAATTATTCAAAAAATAATTTTTTACTGTCGCAAATTTTAAGTGCGGCAGGGATTGCCTTTTCTATAGTAAATTTTGCAAAAAATAATTTTTTACTGTCGCAAATTTTAATAACGCCAGGGATTGCCTTTTCTATAGTAAATTATTCAAAAAATAATTTTCTACTGTCGCAAATTTTAATTACGCCAGGGATTGCCTTTTCTATAGTAAATTATTCAAAAAATAATTTTCAACTGTCGCAAATTTTAATTACGCCAGGGATTGCCTTTTCTATAGTAAATTATTCAAAAAATAATTTTCTACTGTCGCTAATTTTAATTGCGCCAGGGATTGCCTTTTCTATAGTAAATTATTCAAAAAATAATTTTCTACTGTCGCAAATTTTAATTACGCCAGGGATTGCCTTTTCTATAGTAAATTATTCAAAAAATAATTTTCAACTGTCGCAAATTTTAATTTCGCCAGGGATTGCCTTTTCTATAGTAAATTTTGCAAAAAATAATTTTATACTCTCGCAAATTTTAACTGCGCCAGGGTTTGCCTTTTCTATAGTAAATTATTCAAAAAATAATTTTATACTGTCGCAAATTTTAATTACGCCAGGGATTGCCTTTTCTATAGTAAATTATTCAAATAATAATTTTTTACTGTCGCAAATTTTAATTACGCCAGGGATTGCCTTTTCTATAGTAAATTATTCAAAAAATAATTTTATACTGTCGCAAATTTTAATTACGCCAGGGATTGCCTTTTCTATAGTAAATTATTCAAAAAATAATTTTTTACTGTCGCAAATTTTAAATACGCCAGGGATTACCTTTTCTATAGTAAATTATTCAAAAAATAATTTTCTACTTTCGCAAATTTTAATTACGCCAGGGATTGCCTTTTCTATAGTAAATTATTCAAAAAATAATTTTTTACTGTCGCAAATTTTAAATACGCCAGGGATTGCCTTTTCGATAGTAAATTACTCAAAAAATAATTTTCTACTGTCGCAAATTTTAATTACGCCAGAGATTGCCTTTTATATAGTAAATTTTTCAAAAATTAATTTTATACTGTCGCAAATTTTAAATACGCCAGGGATTGCCTTTTCTATAGTAAATTATTAAAAAAATAATTTTCTACTGTCGCAAATTTTAATTACGCCAGGGATTGCCTTTTCTATAGTAAATTATTCAAAAAATAATTTTTTACTGTCGCAAATTTTAAATACGCCAGGGATTGCCTTTTGTATAGTAAATTTTGCACAAAATAATTTTCTACTGTCGCAAATTTTAAGTGCGCCAGGGATTGCCTTTTCTATAGTAAATTATTCAAAAAATAATTTTTTACTGTCGCAAATTTTAATTACACCAGGGATTGCCTTTTCTATAGTAAATTATTCAAAAAATAATTTTTTACTGCCGCAAATTTTAATTACGCCAGGGATTGCCTTTTCTATAGTAAATTATTCAAAAAATAATTTTCTACTGTCGCAAATCTTAAGTGCGCCAGGGATTGCCTTTTCTATAGTAAATTATTCAAAAAATAATTTTTTACTGTCGCAAATTTTAATTACGCCAGGGATTGCCTTTTCTATAGTAAATTATTCAAAAAATAATTTTTATACTGTCGCAAATTTTAAATACGCCAGGGATTGCCTTTTCTATAGTAAATTATTCAAAAAATAATTTTCTATTGTCGCAAATTTTAATTACGCCAGGGATTGCCTTTTCTATAGTAAATTATTCAAAAAATAATTTTTTACTGTCGCAAATTTTAAATACGCCAGGGATTGCCTTTTGTATAGTAAATTTTGCACAAAATAATTTTCTACTGTCGCAAATTTTAAGTGCGCCAGGGATTGCCTTTTCTATAGTAAATTATTCAAAAAATAATTTTTTACTGTCGCAAATTTTAATTACACCAGGGATTGCCTTTTCTATAGTAAATTATTCAAAAAATAATTTTTTACTGTCGCAAATTTTAATTACGCCAGGGATTGCCTTTTCTATAGTAAATTATTCAAAAAATAATTTTCTACTGTCGCAAATCTTAAGTGCGCCAGGGATTGCCTTTTCTATAGTAAATTATTCAAAAAATAATTTTCTACTGTCGCAAATTTTAATTACGCCAGGGATTGCCTTTTCTATAGTAAATTATTCAAAAAATAATTTTTTACTGTCGCAAATTTTAATTACGCCAGGGATTGCCTTTTCTATAGTAAATTATTCAAAAATAATTTTTTACTGTCGCAAATTTTAAATATCCCAGGGATTGCCTTTTCTATAGTAAATTATTCAAAAAATAATTTTTTACTGTGGCAAATTTTAAGTGCGCCAGGTATTGCCTTTTCTATAGTAAATTATTCAAAAAATAATTTTCTACTGTCGCAAATTTTAATTACGCCAGGGATTGCCTTTTCTATAGTAAATTATTCAAAAAATAATTTTTTACTGTCGCAAATTTTAATTACGCCAGGGATTGCCTTTTCTATAGTAAATTATTCAAAAAATAATTTTTTACTGTCGCAAATTTTAATTACACCAGGGATTGCCTTTTCTATAGTAAATTATTCAAAAAATAATTTTTTACTGTCGCAAATTTTAATTACGCCAGGGATTGCCTTTTCTATAGTAAATTATTCAAAAAATAATTTTCTACTGTCGCAAATCTTAAGTGCGCCAGGGATTGCCTTTTCTATAGTAAATTATTCAAAAAATAATTTTCTACTGTCGCAAATTTTAATTACGCCAGGGATTGCCTTTTCTATAGTAAATTATTCAAAAAATTATTTTTTACTGTCGCAAATTTTAATTACGCCAGGGATTGCCTTTTCTATAGTAAATTATTCAAAAAATAATTTTTTACTGTCGCAAATTTTAAATATCCCAGGGATTGCCTTTTCTATAGTAAATTATTCAAAAAATAATTTTCTACTGTCGCAAATTTTAATTGCGCCAGGGATTGCCTTTTCTATAGTAAATTTCTCACAAAATAATTTTTTACTGTCGCAAATTTTAATTTCGCCAGGGATTGCCTTTTCTATAGTAAATTATTCAAAAAATAATTTTCTACTGTCGCAAATTTTAATTACGCCAGGGATTGCCTTTTCTATAGTAAATTATTCAAAAAATAATTTTCAACTGTCGCAAATTTTAATTACGCCAGGGATTGCCTTTTCTATAGTAAATTATTCAAAAAATAATTTTCTACTGTCGCTAATTTTAATTGCGCCAGGGATTGCCTTTTCTATAGTAAATTATTCAAAAAATAATTTTCTACTGTCGCAAATTTTAATTACGCCAGGGATTGCCTTTTCTATAGTAAATTATTCAAAAAATAATTTTCAACTGTCGCAAATTTTAATTTCGCCAGGGATTGCCTTTTCTATAGTAAATTTTGCAAAAAATAATTTTATACTCTCGCAAATTTTAACTGCGCCAGGGATTGCCTTTTCTATAGTAAATTATTCAAAAAATAATTTTATACTGTCGCAAATTTTAATTACGCCAGGGATTGCCTTTTCTATAGTAAATTATTCAAATAATAATTTTTTACTGTCGCAAATTTTAATTACGCCAGGGATTGCCTTTTCTATAGTAAATTATTCAAAAAATAATTTTATACTGTCGCAAATTTTAATTACGCCAGGATTGCCTTTTCTATAGTAAATTATTCAAAAAATAATTTTTTACTGTCGCAAATTTTAAATACGCCAGGGATTACCTTTTCTATAGTAAATTATTCAAAAAATAATTTTCTACTGTCGCAAATTTTAATTACGCCAGGGATTGCCTTTTCTATAGTAAATTATTCAAAAAATAATTTTTTACTGTCGCAAATTTTAAATACGCCAGGGATTGCCTTTTCGATAGTAAATTACTCAAAAAATAATTTTCTACTGTCGCAAATTTTAATTACGCCAGAGATTGCCTTTTATATAGTAAATTTTTCAAAAATTAATTTTATACTGTCGCAAATTTAAATACGCCAGGGATTGCCTTTTCTATAGTAAATTATTCAAAAAATAATTTTCTACTGTCGCAAATTTTAATTACGCCAGGGATTGCCTTTTCTATAGTAAATTATTCAAAAAATAATTTTTTACTGTCGCAAATTTTAAATACGCCAGGGATTGCCTTTTGTATAGTAAATTTTGCACAAAATAATTTTCTACTGTCGCAAATTTTAAGTGCGCCAGGGATTGCCTTTTCTATAGTAAATTATTCAAAAAATAATTTTTTACTGTCGCAAATTTTAATTACACCAGGGATTGCCTTTTCTATAGTAAATTATTCAAAAATAATTTTTTACTGCCGCAAATTTTAATTACGCCAGGGATTGCCTTTTCTATAGTAAATTATTCAAAAAATAATTTTCTACTGTCGCAAATCTTAAGTGCGCCAGGGATTGCCTTTTCTATAGTAAATTATTCAAAAATAATTTTTTACTGTCGCAAATTTTAATTACGCCAGGGATTGCCTTTTCTATAGTAAATTATTCAAAAAATAATTTTTTACTGTCGCAAATTTTAATTACGCCAGGGATTGCCTTTTCTATAGTAAATTATTCAAAAAATAATTTTTTACTGTCGCAAATTTTAAATATCCCAGGGATTGCCTTTTCTATAGTAAATTATTCAAAAAATAATTTTTTACTGTGGCAAATTTTAAGTGCGCCAGGGATTGCCTTTTCTATAGTAAATTATTCAAAAAATAATTTTCTACTGTCGCAAATTTTAATTACGCCAGGGATTGCCTTTTCTATAGTAAATTATTCAAAAAATAATTTTTTACTGTCGCAAATTTTAATTACGCCAGGGATTGCCTTTTCTATAGTAAATTATTCAAAAAATAATTTTTTACTGTCGCAAATTTTAATTACACCAGGGATTGCCTTTTCTATAGTAAATTATTCAAAAAATAATTTTTTACTGTCGCAAATTTTAATTACGCCAGGGATTGCCTTTTCTATAGTAAATTATTCAAAAAATAATTTTCTACTGTCGCAAATCTTAAGTGCGCCAGGGATTGCCTTTTCTATAGTAAATTATTCAAAAAATAATTTTCTACTGTCGCAAATTTTAATTACGCCAGGGATTGCCTTTTCTATAGTAAATTATTCAAAAAATTATTTTTTACTGTCGCAAATTTTAATTACGCCAGGGATTGCCTTTTCTATAGTAAATTATTCAAAAAATAATTTTTTACTGTCGCAAATTTTAAATATCCCAGGGATTGCCTTTCTATAGTAAATTATTCAAAAAATAATTTGCTACTGTCGCAAATTTTAAGTGCGCCAGGGATTGCCTTTTCTATAGTAAATTATTCAAAAAATAATTTTATACTGTCGCAAATTTTAAATACGCCAGGGATTGCCTTTTCTATAGTAAATTTTTCAAAAAATAATTTTCTACTGTCGCAAATTTTAATTACGCCAGGGATTGCCTTTTCTATAGTAAATTATTCAAAAAATAATTTTCAACAGTCGCAAATTTTAATTACGCCAGGGATTGCCTTTTCTATAGTAAATTATTCAAAAAAAAAATTTTTACTATCGCAAGTTTTAATTACGCCAGGGATTGCCTTTTCTACAGTAAATTATTCAAAAAATAATTTTTTACTATCGCAAGTTTTAATTGCGCCAGGGATTGCCTTTTCTACAGTAAATTATTCAAAAAATAATTTTCTACTGTCGCAAATTTTAATTACGCCAGGGATTGCCTTTTATATAGAAAATTTTTCAAAATTAATTTTATACTGTCGCAAATTTTAAATACGCCAGGCATTGCCTTTTCTATAGTAAATTATTCAAAAAATAATTTTCAACTGTCGCAAATTTTAATTACGCCAGGGATTGCCTTTTCTATAGTAAATTATTCAAAAAATAATTTTATACTGTCGCAAATTTTAATTACGCCAGGGATTGCCTTTTCTATAGTAAATTATTCAAAAAATAATTTTTTACTATCGCAAGTTTTAATTGCGCCAGGGATTGCCTTTTCTACAGTAAATTATTCAAAAAATAATTTTCTACTGTCGCAAATTTTAAATACGCCAGCGATTGCCTTTTCTATAGTAAATTATTCAAAAAATAATTTTCTACTGTCGCAAATTTTAATTACGCCAGGGATTGCCTTTTCTATAGTAAATTATTCAAAAAATAATTTTATACAGTCGCAAATTTTAATTACGCCAGGGATTGCCTTTTCTATAGTAAATTTTCAAAAAATAATTTTTTACTGTCGCAAATTTTAATTGCGCCAGGGATTGCTTTTTTTTGTAGTAAATTATCCAAAAAATAATTTTCAACTGTCGCAAATTTTAATTACGCCAGGGTTTGCCTTTTCTATAGTAAATTATTCAAAAAATAATTTTTTACTATCGCAAGTTTTAATTGCGCCAGGGATTGCCTTTTCTACAGTAAATTATTCAAAAAATAATTTTCTGCTGTCGCAAATTTTAATTACGCCAGGGATTGCCTTTTATATAGTAAACTTTTCAAAAATTAATTTTCTACTGTCGCAAATTTTAATTGCGCCAGGGATTGCCTTTTCTATAATAAATTATTCAAAAAATAATTTTCTACTGTCGCAAATTTTAAGTGCGCCAGGGATTGCCTTTTCTATAGTAAATTATTCAAAAAATAATTTTATACTGTCGCAAATTTTAAATACGCCAGGCATTGCCTTTTCTATAGTAAATTATTCAAAAAATAATTTTCAACTGTCGCAAATTTTAATTACGCCAGGGATTGCCTTTTCTATAGTAAATTATTCAAAAAATAATTTTACACTGTCGCAAATTTTAATTACGCCAGGGATTGCCTTTTCTATAGTAAATTATTCAAAAAATAATTTTTTACTATCGCAAGTTTTAATTGCGCCAGGGATTGCCTTTTCTACAGTAAATTATTCAAAAAATAATTTTCTACTGTCGCAAATTTTAAATACGCCAGGGATTGCCTTTTCTATAGTATTTTATTCAAAAAATAATTTTCTACTGTCGCAAATTTTAATTACGCCAGGGATTGCCTTTTCTATAGTAAATTATTCAAAAAATAATTTTATACTGTCGCAAATTTTAATTACGCCAGGGATTGCCTTTTCTATAGTAAATTATTCAAAATTAATTTTTTACTGTCGCAAATTTTAATTGCGCCAGGGATTGCCTTTTCTATAGTAAATTATTCAAAAAATAATTTTCAACTGTCGCAAATTTTAATTACGCCAGGGTTTGCCTTTTCTATAGTAAATTATTCAAAAAATAATTTTTTACTATCGCAAGTTTTAATTGCGCCAGGGATTGCCTTTTCTACAGTAAATTATTCAAAAAATAATTTTCTACTGTCGCAAATTTTAATTGCGCCAGGGATTGCCTTTTCTATAGTAAATTATTCAAAAAATAATTTTCTACTGTCGCAAATTTTAATTACGCCAGGGATTGCCTTTTCTATAGTAAATTATTCAAAAAATAATTTTCAACTGTCGCAAATTTTAATTGCGCCAGGGATTGCCTTTTCTATAGTAAATTTTGCAAAACATAATTTTATACTCTCGCAAATTTTAATTGCGCCAGGGATTGCCTTTTCTATAGTAAATTATTCAAAAAATAATTTTATACTGTCGCAAATTTTAATTACGCCAGGGATTGCCTTTTCTATAGTAAATTATTCAAAAAATAAGTTTTTACTGTCGCAAATTTTAATTACGCCAGGGATTGCCTTTTCTATAGTAAATTATTCAAAAATAATTTTATACTGTCGCAAATTTTAATTACGCCAGGGATTGCCTTTTCTATATTAAATTATTCAAAAAATTATTTTTTACTGTCGCAAATTTTAAATACGCCAGGGATTACCTTTTCTATAGTAAATTATTCAAAAATAATTTTCTACTGTCGCAAATTTTAATTACGCCAGAGATTGCCTTTTATATAGTAAATTTTTCAAAAATTAATTTTATACTGTCGCAAATTTTAAATACGCCAGGGATTGCCTTTTCTATAGTAAATTATTCAAAAAATAATTTTCTACTGTCGCAAATTTTAATTACGCCAGGGATTGCCTTTTCTATAGTAAATTATTCAAAAAATAATTTTTACTGTCGCAAATTTTAAATACGCCAGGGATTGCCTTTTCGATAGTAAATTACTCAAAAAATAATTTTCTACTGTCGCAAATTTTAATTACGCCAGAGATTGCCTTTTATATAGTAAATTTTTCAAAAATTAATTTTATACTGTCGCAAATTTTAAATACGCCAGGGATTGCCTTTTCTATAGTAAATTATTCAAAATATAATTTTCTACTGTCGCAAATTTTAATTACGCCAGGGGATTGCCTTTTCTATAGTAAATTATTCAAAAAATAATTTTTTACTGTCGCAAATTTTAAATACGCCAGGGATTGCCTTTTGTATAGTAAATTTTGCAGAAAATAATTTTCTACTGTCGCAAATTTTAAGTGCGCCAGGGATTGCCTTTTCTATAGTAAATTATTCAAAAAATAATTTTTTACTCTCGCAAATTTTAATTACACCAGGGATTGCCTTTTCTATAGTAAATTATTCAAAAAATAATTTTTTACTGCCGCAAATTTTAATTACGCCAGGGATTGCCTTTTCTATAGTAAATTATTCAAAAAATAATTTTCTACTGTCGCAAATCTTAAGTGCGCCAGGGATTGCCTTTTCTATAGTAAATTATTCAAAAAATAATTTTCTACTGTCGCAAATTTTAATTACGCCAGGGATTGCCTTTTCTATAGTAAATTATTCAAAAAATAATTTTTTACTGTCGCAAATTTTAATTACGCCAGGGATTGCCTTTTCTATAGTAAATTATTCAAAAAATAATTTTTTACTGTCGCAAATTTTAAATATCCCAGGGATTGCCTTTTCTATAGTAAATTATTCAAAAAATAATTTTTTACTGTGGCAAATTTTAAGTGCGCCAGGGATTGCCTTTTCTATAGTAAATTATTCAAAAAATAATTTTCTACTGTCGCAAATTTTAATTACGCCAGGGATTGCCTTTTCTATAGTAAATTATTCAAAAAATAATTTTTTACTGTCGCAAATTTTAATTACGCCAGGGATTGCCTTTTCTATAGTAAATTATTCAAAAAATAATTTTTTACTGTCGCAAATTTTAATTACACCAGGGATTGCCTTTTCTATAGTAAATTATTCAAAAAATAATTTTTTATTGTCGCAAATTTTAATTACGCCAGGGATTGCCTTTTCTATAGTAAATTATTCAAAAAATAATTTTCTACTGTCGCAAATCTTAAGTGCGCCAGGGATTGCCTTTTCTATAGTAAATTATTCAAAAAATAATTTTCTACTGTCGCAAATTTTAATTACGCCAGGGATTGCCTTTTCTATAGTAAATTATTCAAAAAATTATTTTTTACTGTCGCAAATTTTAATTACGCCAGGGATTGCCTTTTCTATAGTAAATAATTCAAAAAATAATTTTTTACTGTCGCAAATTTTAAATATCCCAGGGATTGCCTTTTCTATAGTAAATTATTCAAAAAATAATTTTCTACTGTCGCAAATTTTAAGTGCGCCAGGGATTGCCTTTTCTATAGTAAATTATTCAAAAAATAATTTTATACTGTCGCAAATTTTAAATACGCCAGGGATTGCCTTTTCTATAGTAAATTTTTCAAAAAATAATTTTCTACTGTCGCAAATTTTAATTACGCCAGGGATTGCCTTTTCTATAGTAAATTATTCAAAAAATAATTTTCAACAGTCGCAAATTTTAATTACGCCAGGGATTGCCTTTTCTGTAGTAAATTATTCAAAAAAAAAATTTTTACTATCGCAAGTTTTAATTACGCCAGGGATTGCCTTTTCTACAGTAAATTATTCAAAAAATAATTTTTTACTATCGCAAGTTTTAATTGCGCCAGGGATTGCCTTTTCTACAGTAAATTATTCAAAAAATAATTTTCTACTGTCGCAAATTTTAATTACGCCAGGGATTGCCTTTTATATAGAAAATTTTTCAAAAATTAATTTTATACTGTCGCAAATTTTAAATACGCCAGGCATTGCCTTTTCTATAGTAAATTATTCAAAAAATAATTTTCTACTGTCGCAAATTTTAATTACGCCAGGGATTGCCTTTTCTATAGTAAATTATTCAAAAAATAATTTTCAACAGTCGCAAATTTTAATTACGCCAGGGATTGCCTTTTCTATAGTAAATTATTCAAAAAAAAAATTTTTACTATCGCAAGTTTTAATTACGCCAGGGATTGCCTTTTCTACAGTAAATTATTCAAAAAATAATTTTTTACTATCGCAAGTTTTAATTGCGCCAGGGATTGCCTTTTCTACAGTAAATTATTCAAAAAATAATTTTCTACTGTCGCAAATTTTAATTACGCCAGGGATTGCCTTTTATATAGAAAATTTTTCAAAAATTAATTTTATACTGTCGCAAATTTTAAATACGCCAGGCATTGCCTTTTCTATAGTAAATTATTCAAAAAATAATTTTCAACTGTCGCAAATTTTAATTACGCCAGGGATTGCCTTTTCTATAGTAAATTATTCAAAAAATAATTTTATACTGTCGCAAATTTTAATTACGCCAGGGATTGCCTTTTCTATAGTACAAAAAATAATTTTTTACTATCGCAAGTTTTAATTGCGCCAGGGATTGCCTTTTCTACAGTAAATTATTCAAAAAATAATTTTCTACTGTCGCAAATTTTAAATACGCCAGCGATTGCCTTTTCTATAGTAAATTATTCAAAAAATAATTTTCTACTGTCGCAAATTTTAATTACGCCAGGGATTGCCTTTTCTATAGTAAATTATTCAAAAAATAATTTTATACAGTCGCAAATTTTAATTACGCCAGGGATTGCCTTTTCTATAGTAAATTATTCAAAAAATAATTTTTTACTGTCGCAAATTTTAATTGCGCCAGGGATTGCTTTTTTTTGTAGTAAATTATCCAAAAAATAATTTTCAACTGTCGCAAATTTTAATTACGCCAGGGTTTGCCTTTTCTATAGTAAATTATTCAAAAAATAATTTTTTACTATCGCAAGTTTTAATTGCGCCAGGGATTGCCTTTTCTACAGTAAATTATTCAAAAAATAATTTTCTGCTGTCGCAAATTTTAATTACGCCAGGGATTGCCTTTTATATAGTAAACTTTTCAAAAATTAATTTTCTACTGTCGCAAATTTTAATTGCGCCAGGGATTGCCTTTTCTATAGTAAATTATTCAAAAAATAATTTTCTACTGTCGCAAATTTTAAGTGCGCCAGGGATTGCCTTTTCTATAGTAAATTATTCAAAAAATAATTTTATACTGTCGCAAATTTTAAATACGCCAGGCATTGCCTTTTCTATAGTAAATTATTCAAAAAATAATTTTCAACTGTCGCAAATTTTAATTACGCCAGGGATTGCCTTTTCTATAGTAAATTATTCAAAAAATAATTTTACACTGTCGCAAATTTTAATTACGCCAGGGATTGCCTTTTCTATAGTAAATTATTCAAAAAATAATTTTTTACTATCGCAAGTTTTAATTGCGCCAGGGATTGCCTTTTCTACAGTAAATTATTCAAAAAATAATTTTCTACTGTCGCAAATTTTAAATACGCCAGGGATTGCCTTTTCTATAGTATTTTATTCAAAAAATAATTTTCTACTGTCGCAAATTTTAATTGCGCCAGGGATTGCCTTTTCTATAGTAAATTATTCAAAAAATAATTTTATACTGTCGCAAATTTTAATTACGCCAGGGATTGCCTTTTCTATAGTAAATTATTCAAAAAATAATTTTTTACTGTCGCAAATTTTAATTGCGCCAGGGATTGCCTTTTCTATAGTAAATTATTCAAAAAATAATTTTCAACTGTCGCAAATTTTAATTACGCCAGGGTTTGCCTTTTCTATAGTAAATTATTCAAAAAATAATTTTTTACTATCGCAAGTTTTAATTGCGCCAGGGATTGCCTTTTCTACAGTAAATTATTCAAAAAATAATTTTCTACTTTCGCAAATTTTAATTGCGCCAGGGATTGCCTTTTCTATAGTAAATTATTCAAAAAATAATTTTCTACTGTCGCAAATTTTAATTACGCCAGGGATTGCCTTTTCTATAGTAAATTATTCAAAAAATAATTTTCAACTGTCGCAAATTTTAATTGCGCCAGGGATTGCCTTTTCTATAGTAAATTTTGCAAAACATAATTTTATACTCTCGCAAATTTTAATTGCGCCAGGGATTGCCTTTTCTATAGTAAATTATTCAAAAAATAATTTTATACTGTCGCAAATTTTAATTACGCCAGGGATTGCCTTTTCTATAGTAAATTATTCAAAAAATAATTTTTTACTGTCGCAAATTTTAATTACGCCAGGGATTGCCTTTTCTATAGTAAATTATTCAAAAAATAATTTTATACTGTCGCAAATTTTAATTACGCCAGGGATTGCCTTTTCTATATTAAATTATTCAAAAAATTATTTTTTACTGTCGCAAATTTTAAATACGCCAGGGATTACCTTTTCTATAGTAAATTATTCAAAAAATAATTTTCTACTGTCGCAAATTTTAATTACGCCAGAGATTGCCTTTTATATAGTAAATTTTTCAAAAATTAATTTTATACTGTCGCAAATTTTAAATACGCCAGGGATTGCCTTTTCTATAGTAAATTATTCAAAAAATAATTTTCTACTGTCGCAAATTTTAATTACGCCAGGGATTGCCTTTTCTATAGTAAATTATTCAAAAAATAATTTTTTACTGTCGCAAATTTTAAATACGCCAGGGATTGCCTTTTCGATAGTAAATTACTCAAAAAATAATTTTCTACTGTCGCAAATTTTAATTACGCCAGAGATTGCCTTTTATATAGTAAATTTTTCAAAAATTAATTTTATACTGTCGCAAATTTTAAATAACGCCAGGGATTGCCTTTTCTATAGTAAATTATTCAAAAAATAATTTTCTACTGTCGCAAATTTTAATTACGCCAGGGATTGCCTTTTCTATAGTAAATTATTCAAAAAATAATTTTTTACTGTCGCAAATTTTAAATACGCCAGGGATTGCCTTTTCGATAGTAAATTACTCAAAAAATAATTTTCTACTGTCGCAAATTTTAATTACGCCAGAGATTGCCTTTTATATAGTAAATTTTTCAAAATTAATTTTATACTGTCGCAAATTTTAAATACGCCAGGGATTGCCCTTTCTATAGTAAATTATTCAAAAAATAATTTTCTACTGTCGCAAATTTTAATTACGCCAGGGATTGCCTTTTCTATAGTAAATTATTCAAAAAATAAATTTTTACTGTCGCAAATTTTAAATACGCCAGGGATTGCCTTTTGTATAGTAAATTTTGCACAAAATAATTTTCTACTGTCGCAAATTTTAAGTGCGCCAGGGATTGCCTTTTCTATAGTAAATTATTCAAAAAATAATTTTTTACTCTCGCAAATTTTAATTACACCAGGGATTGCCTTTTCTATAGTAAATTATTCAAAAAATAATTTTTTACTGCCGCAAATTTTAATTACGCCAGGGATTGCCTTTTCTATAGTAAATTATTCAAAAAATAATTTTCTACTGTCGCAAATCTTAAGTGCGCCAGGGATTGCCTTTTCTATAGTAAATTATTCAAAAAATAATTTTCTACTGTCGCAAATTTTAATTACGCCAGGGATTGCCTTTTCTATAGTAAATTATTCAAAAAATAATTTTTTACTGTCGCAAATTTTAATTACGCCAGGGATTGCCTTTTCTATAGTAAATTATTCAAAAAATAATTTTTTACTGTCGCAAATTTTAATTACACCAGGGATTGCCTTTTCTATAGTAAATTATTCAAAAAATAATTTTTTACTGTCGCAAATTTTAATTACGCCAGGGATTGCCTTTTCTATAGTAAATTATTCAAAAAATAATTTTCTACTGTCGCAAATCTTAAGTGCGCCAGGGATTGCCTTTTCTATAGTAAATTATTCAAAAAATAATTTTCTACTGTAGCAAATTTTAATTACGCCAGGGATTGCCTTTTCTATAGTAAATTATTCAAAAAATTATTTTTTACTGTCGCAAATTTTAATTACGCCAGGGATTGCCTTTTCTATAGTAAATAATTCAAAAAATAATTTTTTACTGTCGCAAATTTTAAATATCCCAGGGATTGCCTTTTCTATAGTAAATTATTCAAAAAATAATTTTCTACTGTCGCAAATTTTAAGTGCGCCAGGGATTGCCTTTTCTATAGTAAATTATTCAAAAAATAATTTTATACTGTCGCAAATTTTAAATACGCCAGGGATTGCCTTTTCTATAGTAAATTTTTCAAAAAATAATTTTCTACTGTCGCAAATTTTAATTACGCCAGGGATTGCCTTTTCTATAGTAAATTATTCAAAAAATAAGTTTCAACAGTCGCAAATTTTAATTACGCCAGGGATTGCCTTTTCTATAGTAAATTATTCAAAAAAAAATTTTTACTATCGCAAGTTTTAATTACGCCAGGGATTGCCTTTTCTACAGTAAATTATTCAAAAAATAATTTTTTACTATCGCAAGTTTTAATTGCGCCAGGGATTGCCTTTTCTACAGTAAATTATTCAAAAAATAATTTTCTACTGTCGCAAATTTTAATTACGCCAGGGATTGCCTTTTATATAGAAAATTTTTCAAAAATTAATTTTATACTGTCGCAAATTTTAAATACGCCAGGCATTGCCTTTTCTATAGTAAATTATTCAAAAAATAATTTTCAACTGTCGCAAATTTTAATTACGCCAGGGATTGCCTTTTCTATAGTAAATTATTCAAAAAATAATTTTATACTGTCGCAAATTTTAATTACGCCAGGGATTGCCTTTTCTATAGTAAATTATTCAAAAAATAATTTTTTACTATCGCAAGTTTTAATTGCGCCAGGGATTGCCTTTTCTACAGTAAATTATTCAAAAAATAATTTTCTACTGTCGCAAATTTTAAATACGCCAGCGATTGCCTTTTCTATAGTAAATTATTCAAAAAATAATTTTCTACTGTCGCAAATTTTAATTACGCCAGGGATTGCCTTTTCTATAGTAAATTATTCAAAAAATAATTTTATACAGTCGCAAATTTTAATTACGCCAGGGATTGCTTTTTCTATAGTAAATTATTCAAAAAATAATTTTTTACTGTCGCAAATTTTAATTGCGCCAGGGATTGCTTTTTTTTTGTAGTAAATTATCCAAAAAATAATTTTCAACTGTCGCAAATTTTAATTACGCCAGGGTTTGCCTTTTCTATAGTAAATTATTCAAAAAATAATTTTTTACTATCGCAAGTTTTAATTGCGCCAGGGATTGCCTTTTCTACAGTAAATTATTCAAAAAATAATTTTCTGCTGTCGCAAATTTTAATTACGCCAGGGATTGCCTTTTATATAGTATACTTTTCAAAAATTAATTTTCTACTGTCGCAAATTTTAATTGCGCCAGGGATTGCCTTTTCTATAGTAAATTATTCAAAAAATAATTTTCTACTGTCGCAAATTTTAAGTGCGCCAGGGATTGCCTTTTCTATAGTAAATTATTCAAAAAATAATTTTATACTGTCGCAAATTTTAAATACGCCAGGCATTGCCTTTTCTATAGTAAATTATTCAAAAAATAATTTTCAACTGTCGCAAATTTTAATTACGCCAGGGATTGCCTTTTCTATAGTAAATTATTCAAAAAATAATTTTATACTGTCGCAAATTTTAATTACGCCAGGGATTGCCTTTTCTATAGTAAATTATTCAAAAAATAATTTTTTACTATCGCAAGTTTTAATTGCGCCAGGGATTGCCTTTTCTACAGTAAATTATTCAAAAAATAATTTTCTACTGTCGCAAATTTTAAATACGCCAGGGATTGCCTTTTCTATAGTATTTTATTCAAAAAATAATTTTCTACTGTCGCAAATTTTAATTACGCCAGGGATTGCCTTTTCTATAGTAAATTATTCAAAAAATAATTTTATACTGTCGCAAATTTTAATTACGCCAGGGATTGCCTTTTCTATAGTAAATTATTCAAAAAATAATTTTTTACTGTCGCCAAATTTTAATTGCGCCAGGGATTGCCTTTTCTATAGTAAATTATTCAAAAAATAATTTTCAACTGTCGCAAATTTTAATTACGCCAGGTTTGCCTTTTCTATAGTAAATTATTCAAAAAATAATTTTTTACTATCGCAAGTTTTAATTGCGCCAGGGATTGCCTTTTCTACAGTAAATTATTCAAAAAATAATTTTCTACTGTCGCAAATTTTAATTGCGCCAGGGATTGCCTTTTCTATAGTAAATTATTCAAAAAATAATTTTCTACTGTCGCAAATTTTAATTACGCCAGGGATTGCCTTTTCTATAGTAAATTATTCAAAAAATAATTTTCAACTGTCGCAAATTTTAATTGCGCCAGGGATTGCGTTTTCTATAGTAAATTTTGCAAAACATAATTTTATACTCTCGCAAATTTTAATTGCGCCAGGGATTGCCTTTTCTATAGTAAATTATTCAAAAAATAATTTTATACTGTCGCAAATTTTAATTACGCCAGGGATTGCCTTTTCTATAGTAAATTATTCAAAAAATAATTTTTTACTGTCGCAAATTTTAATTACGCCAGGGATTGCCTTTTCTATAGTAAATTATTCAAAAAATAATTTTATACTGTCGCAAATTTTAATTACGCCAGGGATTGCCTTTTCTATATTAAATTATTCAAAAAATTATTTTTTACTGTCGCAAATTTTAAATACGCCAGGGATTACCTTTTCTATAGTAAATTATTCAAAAAATAATTTTCTACTGTCGCAAATTTTAATTACGCCAGGGATTGCCTTTTCTATAGTAAATTATTCAAAAAATAATTTTTTACTGTCGCAAATTTTAAATACGCCAGGGATTGCCTTTTCTATAGTAAATTATTCAAAAAATAATTTTCTACTGTCGCAAGTTTTAATTGCGCCAGGGATTGCCTTTTATATAGTAAATTTTTCAAAAATTAATTTTATACTGTCGCCAATTTTAAATACGCCAGGGATTGCCTTTTCTATAGTAAATTATTCAAAAAATAATTTTCTACTGTCGCAAATTTTAATTACGCCAGGGATTGCCTTTTCTATAGTAAATTATTCAAAAAATAATTTTTTACTGTCGCAAATTTTAAATACGCCAGGGATTGCCTTTTGTATAGTAAATTTTGCACAAAATAATTTTCTACTGTCGCAAATTTTAAGTGCGCCAGGGATTGCCTTTTCTATAGTAAATTATTCAAAAAATAATTTTTTACTGTCGCAAATTTTAATTACACCAGGGATTGCCTTTTCTATAGTAAATTATTCAAAAAATAATTTTTTACTGTCGCAAATTTTAATTACGCCAGGGATTGCCTTTTCTATAGTAACTTATTCAAAAAATAATTTTCTACTGTCGCAAATCTTAAGTGCGCCAGGGATTGCCTTTTCTATAGTAAATTATTCAAAAAATAATTTTCTACTGTCGCAAATTTTAATTACGCCAGGGATTGCCTTTTCTATAGTAAATTATTCAAAAAATAATTTTTTACTGTCGCAAATTTTAATTACGCCAGGGATTGACTTTTCTATAGTAAATTATTCAAAAAATAATTTTTTACTGTCGCAAATTTTAAATATCCCAGGGATTGCCTTTTCTATAGTAAATTATTCAAAAAATAATTTTTTACTGTGGCAAATTTTAAGTGCGCCAGGGATTGCCTTTTCTATAGTAAATTATTCAAAAAATAATTTTCTACTGTCGCAAAATTTAATTACGCCAGGGATTGCCTTTTCTATAGTAAATTATTCAAAAAATAATTTTCTACTGTCGCAAATTTTAATTACGCCAGGGATTGCCTTTTCTATAGTAAATTATTCAAAAAATAATTTTCAACTGTCGCAAATTTTAATTGCGCCAGGGATTGCGTTTTCTATAGTAAAATTTGCAAAACATAATTTTATACTCTCGCAAATTTTAATTGCGCCAGGGATTGCCTTTTCTATAGTAAATTATTCAAAAAATAATTTTATACTGTCGCAAATTTTAATTACGCCAGGGATTGCCTTTTCTATAGTAAATTATTCAAAAAATAATTTTTTACTGTCGCAAATTTTAATTACGCCAGGGATTGCCTTTTCTATAGTAAATTATTCAAAAAATAATTTTATACTGTCGCAAATTTTAATTACGCCAGGGATTGCCTTTTCTATATTAAATTATTCAAAAAATTATTTTTTACTGTCGCAAATTTTAAATACGCCAGGGATTACCTTTTCTATAGTAAATTATTCAAAAAATAATTTTCTACTGTCGCAAATTTTAATTACGCCAGGGATTGCCTTTTCTATAGTAAATTATTCAAAAAATAATTTTTTACTGTCGCAAATTTTAAATACGCCAGGGATTGCCTTTTCTATAGTAAATTATTCAAAAAATAATTTTCTACTGTCGCAAGTTTTAATTGCGCCAGGGATTGCCTTTTATATAGTAAATTTTTCAAAAATTAATTTTATACTGTCGCCAATTTTAAATACGCCAGGGATTGCCTTTTCTATAGTAAATTATTCAAAAAATAATTTTCTACTGTCGCAAATTTTAATTACGCCAGGGATTGCCTTTTCTATAGTAAATTATTCAAAAAATAATTTTTTACTGTCGCAAATTTTAAATACGCCAGGGATTGCCTTTTCTATAGTAAATTATTCAAAAAATAATTTTCTACTGTCGCAAGTTTTAATTGCGCCAGGGATTGCCTTTTATATAGTAAATTTTTCAAAAATTAATTTTATACTGTCGCCAATTTTAAATACGCCAGGGATTGCCTTTTCTATAGTAAATTATTCAAAAAATAATTTTCTACTGTCGCAAATTTTAATTACGCCAGGGATTGCCTTTTCTATAGTAAATTATTCAAAAAATAATTTTTTACTGTCGCAAATTTTAAATACGCCAGGGATTGCCTTTTGTATAGTAAATTTTGCACAAAATAATTTTCTACTGTCGCAAATTTTAAGTGCGCCAGGGATTGCCTTTTCTATAGTAAATTATTCAAAAAATAATTTTTTACTGTCGCAAATTTTAATTACACCAGGGATTGCCTTTTCTATAGTAAATTATTCAAAAAATAATTTTTTACTGTCGCAAATTTTAATTACGCCAGGGATTGCCTTTTCTATAGTAACTTATTCAAAAAATAATTTTCTACTGTCGCAAATCTTAAGTGCGCCAGGGATTGCCTTTTCTATAGTAAATTATTCAAAAAATAATTTTCTACTGTCGCAAATTTTAATTACGCCAGGGATTGCCTTTTCTATAGTAAATTATTCAAAAAATAATTTTTTACTGTCGCAAATTTTAATTACGCCAGGGATTGACTTTTCTATAGTAAATTATTCAAAAAATAATTTTCTACTGTCGCAAATTTTAATTACGCCAGGGATTGCCTTTTATATAGTAAATTTTTCAAAAATTAATTTTATACTGTCGCAAATTTTAAATACGCCAGGGATTGCCTTTTCTATAGTAAATTATTCAAAAAATAATTTTCTACTGTCGCAAATTTTAATTACGCCAGGGATTGCCTTTTCTATAGTAAATTATTCAAAAAATAATTTTTTACTGTCGCAAATTTTAAATACGCCAGGGATTGACTTTTGTATAGTAAATTTTGGACAAAATAATTTTCTACTGTCGCAAATTTTAAGTGCGCCAGGGATTGCCTTTTCTATAGTAAATTATTCAAAAAATAATTTTTATTGTCGCAAATTTTAATTACACCAGGGATTGCCTTTTCTATAGTAAATTATTCAAAAAATAATTTTTTACTGTCGCAAATTTTAATTACGCCAGGGATTGCCTTTTCTATAGTAAATTATTCAAAAAATAATTTTCTACTGTCGCAAATCTTAAGTGCGCCAGGGATTGCCTTTTCTATAGTAAATTATTCAAAAAATAATTTTCTACTGTCGCAAATTTTAATTACGCCAGGGATTGCCTTTTCTATAGTAAATTATTCAAAAAATAATTTTTTACTGTCGCAAATTTTAATTACGCCAGGGATTGCCTTTTCTATAGTAAATTATTCAAAAAATAATTTTTTACTGTCGCAAATTTTAAATATCCCAGGGATTGCCTTTTCTATAGTAAATTATTCAAAAAATAATTTTCTACTGTCGCAAATTTTAAGTGCGCCAGGGATTGACTTTTCTATAGTAAATTATTCAAAAAATAATTTTATACTGTCGCAAATTTTAAATACGCCAGGGATTGCCTTTTCTATAGTAAATATTTCAAAAAATAATTTTCTACTGTCGCAAATTTTAATTACGCCAGGGATTGCCTTTTCTATAGTAAATTATTCAAAAAATAATTTTCAACAGTCGCAAATTTTAATTACGCCAGGGATTGCCTTTTCTATAGTAAATTATTCAAAAAATAATTTTTTACTATCGCAAGTTTTAATTACGCCAGGGATTGCCTTTTCTACAGTAAATTATTCAAAAAATAATTTTTTACTATCGCAAGTTTTAATTGCGCCAGGGATTGCCTTTTCTACAGTAAATTATTCAAAAAATAATTTTCTACTGTCGCAAATTTTAATTGCGCCAGGGATTGCCTTTTCTATAGTAAATTATTCAAAAAATAATTTTCAACTGTCGCAAATTTTAATTACGCCAGGGTTTGCCTTTTCTATAGTAAATTATTCAAAAAATAATTTTTTACTATCGCAAGTTTTAATTGCGCCAGGGATTGCCTTTTCTACAGTAAATTATTCAAAAAATAATTTTCTGCTGTCGCAAATTTTAATTACGCCAGGGATTGCCTTTTATATAGTAAATTTTTCAAAAATTAATTTTCTACTGTCGCAAATTTTAATTGCGGCAGGGATTGCCTTTTCTATAGTAAATTATTCAAAAAATAATTTTCTACTGTCGCAAATTTTAAGTGCGCCAGGGATTGCCTTTTCTATAGTAAATTATTCAAAAAATAATTTTATACTGTCGCAAATTTTAAATACGCCAGGCATTGCCTTTTCTATAGTAAATTATTCAAAAAATAATTTTCAACTGTCGCAAATTTTAATTACGCCAGGGATTGCCTTTTCTATAGTAAATTATTCAAAAAATAATTTTATACTGTCGCAAATTTTAATTACGCCAGGGATTGCCTTTTCTATAGTAAATTATTCAAAAAATAATTTTTTACTATCGCAAGTTTTAATTGCGCCAGGGATTGCCTTTTCTACAGTAAATTATTCAAAAAATAATTTTCTACTGTCGCAAATTTTAAATACGCCAGGGATTGCCTTTTCTATAGTAAATTATTCAGAAAATAATTTTCTACTGTCGCAAATTTTAATTACGCCAGGGATTGCCTTTTCTATAGTAAATTATTCAAAAAATAATTTTATACTGTCGCAAATTTTAATTACGCCAGGGATTGCCTTTTCTATAGTAAATTATTCAAAAAATAATTTTTTACTGTCGCAAATTTTAATTGCGCCAGGGATTGCCTTTTCTATAGTAAATTATTCAAAAAAGAATTTTCAGCTGTCGCAAATTTTAATTACGCCAGGGTTTGCCTTTTCTATAGTAAATTATTCAAAAAATAATTTTTTACTATCGCAAGTTTTAATTGCGCCAGGGATTGCCTTTTCTGCAGTAAATTATTCAAAAAATAATTTTCTGCTGTCGCAAATTTTAATTACGCCAGGGATTGCCTTTTATATAGTAAATTTTTCAAAAATTAATTTTCTACTGTCGCAAATTTTAGTTGCGCCAGGGATTGCCTTTTCTATAGTAAATTATTCAAAAAATAATTTTCTACTGTCGCAAATTTTAAGTGCGCCAGGGATTGCCTTTTCTATAGTAAATTATTCAAAAATAATTTTATACTGTCGCAAATTTTAAATACGCCAGGGATTGCCTTTTCTATAGTAAATTATTCAAAAAATAATTTTTTACTATCGCAAGTTTTAATTGTGCCAGGGATTGCCTTTTCTACAGTAAATTATTCAAAAAATAATTTTCTACTGTCGCAAATTTTAAATACGCCCAGGGATTGCCTTTTCTATAGTAAATTATTCAAAAAATAATTTTCTACTGTCGCAAATTTTAATTACGCCAGGGATTGCCTTTTCTATAGTAAATTATTCAAAAAATAATTTTATACTGTCGCAAATTTTAATTACGCCAGGGATTGCCTTTTCTATAGTAAATTATTCAAAAAATAATTTTTTACTGTCGCAAATTTTAATTGCGCCAGGGATTGCCGTTTCTATAGTAAATTATTCAAAAAATAATTTTCAACTGTCGCAAATTTTAATTACGCCAGGGTTTGCCTTTTCTATAGTAAATTATTCAAAAAATAATTTTTTACTATCGCAAGTTTTAATTGCGCCAGGGATTGCCTTTTCTACAGTAAATTATTCAAAAAATAATTTTCTACTGTCGCAAATTTTAAATACGCCAGGGATTGCCTTTTCTATAGTAAAATTATTCAAAAAATAATTTTCTATTGTCCGCAAATTTTAATTACGCCAGGGATTGCCTTTTTCTATAGTAAATTATTCAAAAAATAATTTTCAACAGTCGCAAATTTTAATTACGCCAGGGGATTGCCTTTTCTATAGTAAATTATTCAAAAAATAATTTTTACTATCGCAAGTTTTAATACGCCAGGGATTGCCTTTTCTACAGTAAAATTATTCAAAAAATAATTTTTTACTATCGCAAGTTTTAATTGCGCCAGGGATTGCCTTTTCTACAGTAAATTATTCAAAAAATAATTTTCTACTGTCGCAAATTTTATTTACGCCAGGGATTGCCTTTTATATAGTAAATTTTTCAAAAATTAATTTTATACTGTCGCAAATTTTAAATACGCCAGGCATTGCCTTTTCTATAGTAAATTATTCAAAAAATAATTTTCAACTGTCGCAAATTTTAATTACGCCAGGGATTGCCTTTTCTATGGTAAATTATTCAAAAAATGATTTTATACTGTCGCAAATTTTAATTACGCCAGGGATTGCCTTTTCTATAGTAAATTATTCAAAAAATAATTTTTTACTATCGCAAGTTTTAATTGCGCCAGGGATTGCCTTTTCTACAGTAAATTATTCAAAAAATAATTTTCTACTGTCGCAAATTTTAAATACGCCAGGGATTGCCTTTTCTATAGTAAATTATTCAAAAAATAATTTTCTACTGTCGCAAATTTTAATTACGCCAGGGATTGCCTTTTCTATAGTAAATTATTCAAAAAATAATTTTATACTGTCGCAAATTTTAATTACGCCAGGGATTGCCTTTTCTATAGTAAATTATTCAAAAAATAATTTTTTACTGTCGCAAAATTTTAATTGCGCCAGGGATTGCCTTTTCTATAGTAAATTATTCAAAAAATAATTTTCCACTGTCGCAAATTTTAATTACGCCAGGGTTTGCCTTTTCTATAGTAAATTATTCAAAAAATAATTTTTTACTATCGCAAGTTTTAATTGCGCCAGGGATTGCCTTTTCTACAGTAAATTATTCAAAAAATAATTTTCTGCTGTCGCAAATTTTAATTACGCCAGGGATTGCCTTTTATATAGTAAATTTTTCAAAAATTAATTTTCTACTGTCGCAAATTTTAATTGCGCCAGGGATTGCCTTTTCTATAGTAAATTATTCAAAAAATAATTTTCTACCGTCGCAAATTTTAAGTGCGCCAGGGATTGCCTTTTCTATAGTAAATTATTCAAAAAATAATTTTATACTGTCGCAAATTTTAAATACGCCAGGCATTGCCTTTTCTATAGTAAATTATTCAAAAAATAATTTTCAACTGTCGCAAATTTTAATTACGCCAGGGATTGCCTTTTCTATAGTAAATTATTCAAAAAATAATTTTATACTGTCGCAAATTTTAATTACGCCAGGGATTGCCTTTTCTATAGTAAATTATTCAAAAAAATAATTTTTTACTATCGCAAGTTTTAATTGCGCCAGGGATTGCCTTTTCTACAGTAAATTATTCAAAAAATAATTTTCTACTGTCGCAAATTTTAAATACGCCAGGGATTGCCCTTTCTATAGTAAATTATTCAGAAAATAATTTTCTACTGTCGCAAATTTTAATTACGCCAGGGATTGCCTTTTCTATAGTAAATTATTCAAAAAATAATTTTATACTGTCGCAAATTTTAATTACGCCAGGGATTGCCTTTTCTATAGTAAATTATTCAAAAAATAATTTTTTACTGTCGCAAATTTTAATTGCGCCAGGGATTGCCTTTTCTATAGTAAATCATTCAAAAAATAATTTTCAGCTGTCGCAAATTTTAATTACGCCAGGGTTTGCCTTTTCTGTAGTAAATTATTCAAAAAATAATTTTTTACTATCGCAAGTTTTAATTGCGCCAGGGATTGCCTTTTCTGTAGTAAATTATTCAAAAAATAATTTTCTGCTGTCGCAAATTTTAATTACGCCAGGGATTGCCTTTTATATAGTAAATTTTTTCAAAAATTAATTTTCTACTGTCGCAAATTTTAATTGCGCCAGGGATTGCCTTTTCTATAGTAAATTATTCAAAAAATAATTTTCTACTGTCGCAAATTTTAAGTGCGCCAGGGATTGCCTTTTCTATAGTAAATTATTCAAAAAATAATTTTATACTGTCGCAAATTTTAAATACGCCAGGGATTGCCTTTTCTATAGTAAATTATTCAAAAATAATTTTTTACTATCGCAAGTTTTAATTGTGCCAGGGATTGCCTTTTCTACAGTAAATTATTCAAAAAATAATTTTCTACTGTCGCAAATTTTAAAAACGCCAGGGATTGCCTTTTCTATAGTAAATTATTCAAAAAATAATTTTTTACTGTCGCAAATTTTAATTACGCCAGGGATTGCCTTTTCTATAGTAAATTATTCAAAAAATAATTTTATACTGTCGCAAATTTTAATTACGCCAGGGATTGCCTTTTCTATAGTAAATTATTCAAAAAATAATTTTTTACTATCGCAAGTTTTAATTGCGCCAGGGATTGCCTTTTCTACAGTAAATTATTCAAAAACTAATTTTCTACTGTCGCAAATTTTAAATACGCCAGGGATTGCCTTTTCTATAGTAAATTATTCAAAAAAATAATTTTCTACTGTCGCAAATTTTAATTACGCCAGGGATTGCCTTTTCTATAGTAAATTATTCAAAAAATAATTTTATACTGTCGCAAATTTTAATTACGCCAGGGATTGCCTTTTCTATAGTAAATTATTCAAAAAATAATTTTTTACTGTCGCAAATTTTAATTGCGCCAGGGATTGCCTTTTCTATAGTAAATTATTCAAAAAATAATTTTCAACTGTCGCAAATTTTAATTACGCCAGGGTTTGCCTTTTCTATAGTAAATTATTCAAAAAATAATTTTCTACTATCGCAAGTTTTAATTGCGCCAGGGATTGCCTTTTCTACAGTAAATTATTCAAAAAATAATTTTCTGCTGTCGCAAAATTTAATTACGCCAGGGATTGCCTTTTATATAGTAAATTTTTCAAAAATTAATTTTCTACTGCCGCAAATTTTAATTGCGCCAGGGATTGCCTTTTCTATAGTAAATTATTCAAAAAATAATTTTCTACTGTCGCAAATTTTAAGTGCGCCAGGGAATGCCTTTTCTATAGTAAATTATTCAAAAAATAATTTTATACTGTCGCAAATTTTAAATACGCCAGGGATTGCCTTTTCTATAGTAAATTTTTCAAAAAATAATTTTTTACTGTCGCAAATTTTAATTACGCCAGGGATTGCCTTTTCTATAGTAAATATTCAAAAAATAATTTTTTACTGTCTCAAATTTTAATTGCGCCAGGGATTGCCTTTTCTATAGTAAATTTCTCACAAAATAATTTTTTACTGTCGCAAATTTTAATTACGCCAGGGATTGCCTTTTCTATAGTAAATTATTCAAAAAATAATTTTCTACTGTCGCAAATTTTAATTACGCCAGGGATTGCCTTTTCTATAGTAAATTATTCAAAAAATAATTTTATACTGTCGCAAATTTTAATTGCGCCAAGGATTGCCTTTTCTATAATAAATTTTGCAAAAAATAATTTTCTACTGTCGCAAATTTTAAGTGCGCCAGGGATTGCCTTTTCTATAGTAAATTTCTCACAAATTAATTTCTTACTGTCGCAAATTTTAAATACGCCAGGGATTGCCTTTTCTATAGTAAATTATTCAAAAAATAATTTTCTACTGTCGCAAATTTTAATTACGCCAGGGATTGCCTTTTATATAGTAAATTATTCAAAAAATAATTTTTTACTATCGCAAGTTTTAATTACGCCAGGGATTGCCTTTTCTACAGTAAATTATTCAAAAAATAATTTTTTACTATCGCAAGTTTTAATTGCGCCAGGGATTGCCTTTTCTACAGTAAATTATTCAAAAAATAATTTTCTACTGTCGCAAATTTTAATTGCGCCAGGGATTGCCTTTTCTATAGTAAATTATTCAAAAAATAATTTTCAACTGTCGCAAATTTTAATTACGCCAGGGTTTGCCTTTTCTATAGTAAATTATTCAAAAAATAATTTTTTACTATCGCAAGTTTTAATTGCGCCAGGGATTGCCTTTTCTACAGTAAATTATTCAAAAAATAATTTTCTGCTGTCGCAAATTTTAATTACGCCAGGGATTGCCTTTTATATAGTAAATTTTTCAAAAATTAATTTTCTACTGTCGCAAATTTTAATTGCGCCAGGGATTGCCTTTTCTATAGTAAATTATTCAAAAAATAATTTTCTACTGTCGCAAATTTTAAGTGCGCCAGGGATTGCCTTTTCTATAGTAAATTATTCAAAAAATAATTTTATACTGTCGCAAATTTTAAATACGCCAGGCATTGCCTTTTCTATAGTAAATTATTCAAAAAATAATTTTCAACTGTCGCAAATTTTAATTACGCCAGGGATTGCCTTTTCTATAGTAAATTATTCAAAAAATAATTTTATACTGTCGCAAATTTTAATTACGCCAGGGATTGCCTTTTCTATAGTAAATTATTCAAAAAATAATTTTTTACTATCGCAAGTTTTAATTGCGCCAGGGATTGCCTTTTCTACAGTAAATTATTCAAAAAATAATTTTCTACTGTCGCAAATTTTAAATACGCCAGGGATTGCCTTTTCTATAGTAAATTATTCAGAAAATAATTTTCTACTGTCGCAAATTTTAATTACGCCAGGGATTGCCTTTTCTATAGTAAATTATTCAAAAAATAATTTTATACTGTCGCAAATTTTAATTACGCCAGGGATTGCCTTTTCTATAGTAAATTATTCAAAAAATAATTTTTTACTGTCGCAAATTTTAATTGCGCCAGGGATTGCCTTTTCTATAGTAAATTATTCAAAAAAGAATTTTCAGCTGTCGCAAATTTTAATTACGCCAGGGTTTGCCTTTTCTATAGTAAATTATTCAAAAAATAATTTTTTACTATCGCAAGTTTTAATTGCGCCAGGGATTGCCTTTTCTGCAGTAAATTATTCAAAAAATAATTTTCTGCTGTCGCAAATTTTAATTACGCCAGGGATTGCCTTTTATATAGTAAATTTTTCAAAAATTAATTTTCTACTGTCGCAAATTTTAGTTGCGCCAGGGATTGCCTTTTCTATAGTAAATTATTCAAAAAATAATTTTCTACTGTCGCAAATTTTAAGTGCGCCAGGGATTGCCTTTTCTATAGTAAATTATTCAAAAAATAATTTTATACTGTCGCAAATTTTAAATACGCCAGGGATTGCCTTTTCTATAGTAAATTATTCAAAAAATAATTTTTTACTATCGCAAGTTTTAATTGTGCCAGGGATTGCCTTTTCTACAGTAAATTATTCAAAAAATAATTTTCTACTGTCGCAAATTTTAAATACGCCAGGGATTGCCTTTTCTATAGTAAATTATTCAAAAAATAATTTTCGACTGTCGCAAATTTTAATTACGCCAGGGATTGCCTTTTCTATAGTAAATTATTCAAAAAATAATTTTATACTGTCGCAAATTTTAATTACGCCAGGGATTGCCTTTTCTATAGTAAATTATTCAAAAAATAATTTTTTACTGTCGCAAATTTTAATTGCGCCAGGGATTGCCGTTTCTATAGTAAATTATTCAAAAAATAATTTTCAACTGTCGCAAATTTTAATTACGCCAGGGTTTGCCTTTTCTATAGTAAATTATTCAAAAAATAATTTTTTACTATCGCAAGTTTTAATTGCGCCAGGGATTGCCTTTTCTACAGTAAATTATTCAAAAAATAATTTTCTACTGTCGCAAATTTTAAATACGCCAGGGATTGCCTTTTCTATAGTAAATTATTCAAAAAATAATTTTCTATTGTCGCAAATTTTAATTACGCCAGGGATTGCCTTTTCTATAGTAAATTATTCAAAAAATAATTTTCAACAGTCGCAAATTTTAATTACGCCAGGGATTGCCTTTTCTATAGTAAATTATTCAAAAAATAATTTTTTACTATCGCAAGTTTTAATTACGCCAGGGATTGCCTTTTCTACAGTAAATTATTCAAAAAATAATTTTTTACTATCGCAAGTTTTAATTGCGCCAGGGATTGCCTTTTCTACAGTAAATTATTCAAAAAATAATTTTCTACTGTCGCAAATTTTATTTACGCCAGGGATTGCCTTTTATATAGTAAATTTTTCAAAAATTAATTTTATACTGTCGCAAATTTTAAATACGCCAGGCATTGCCTTTTCTATAGTAAATTATTCAAAAAATAATTTTCAACTGTCGCAAATTTTAATTACGCCAGGGATTGCCTTTTCTATGGTAAATTATTCAAAAAATGATTTTATACTGTCGCAAATTTTAATTACGCCAGGGATTGCCTTTTCTATAGTAAATTATTCAAAAAATAATTTTTTACTATCGCAAGTTTTAATTGCGCCAGGGATTGCCTTTTCTACAGTAAATTATTCAAAAAATAATTTTCTACTGTCGCAAATTTTAAATACGCCAGGGATTGCCTTTTCTATAGTAAATTATTCAAAAAATAATTTTCTACTGTCGCAAATTTTAATTACGCCCGGGATTGCCTTTTCTATAGTAAATTATTCAAAAAATAATTTTATACTGTCGCAAATTTTAATTACGCCAGGGATTGCCTTTTCTATAGTAAATTATTCAAAAAATAATTTTTTACTGTCGCAAATTTTAATTGCGCCAGGGATTGCCTTTTCTATAGTAAATTATTCAAAAAATAATTTTCCACTGTCGCAAATTTTAATTACGCCAGGGTTTGCCTTTTCTATAGTAAATTATTCAAAAAATAATTTTTTACTATCGCAAGTTTTAATTGCGCCAGGGATTGCCTTTTCTACAGTAAATTATTCAAAAAATAATTTTCTGCTGTCGCAAATTTTAATTACGCCAGGGATTGCCTTTTATATAGTAAATTTTTCAAAAATTAATTTTCTACTGTCGCAAATTTTAATTGCGCCAGGGATTGCCTTTTCTATAGTAAATTATTCAAAAAATAATTTTCTACTGTCGCAAATTTTAAGTGCGCCAGGGATTGCCTTTTCTATAGTAAATTATTCAAAAAATAATTTTATACTGTCGCAAATTTTAAATACGCCAGGCATTGCCTTTTCTATAGTAAATTATTCAAAAAATAATTTTCAACTGTCGCAAATTTTAATTACGCCAGGGATTGCCTTTTCTATAGTAAATTATTCAAAAAATAATTTTATACTGTCGCAAATTTTAATTACGCCAGGGATTGCCTTTTCTATAGTAAATTATTCAAAAAATAATTTTTTACTATCGCAAGTTTTAATTGCGCCAGGGATTGCCTTTTCTACAGTAAATTATTCAAAAAATAATTTTCTACTGTCGCAAATTTTAAATACGCCAGGGATTGCCCTTTATATAGTAAATTATTCAGAAAATAATTTTCTACTGTCGCAAATTTTAATTACGCCAGGGATTGCCTTTTCTATAGTAAATTATTCAAAAAATAATTTTATACTGTCGCAAATTTTAATTACGCCAGGGATTGCCTTTTCTATAGTAAATTATTCAAAAAATAATTTTTTACTGTCGCAAATTTTAATTGCGCCAGGGATTGCCTTTTCTATAGTAAATCATTCAAAAAATAATTTTCAGCTGTCGCAAATTTTAATTACGCCAGGGTTTGCCTTTTCTGTAGTAAATTATTCAAAAAATAATTTTTTACTATCGCAAGTTTTAATTGCGCCAGGGATTGCCTTTTCTGCAGTAAATTATTCAAAAAATAATTTTCTGCTGTCGCAAATTTTAATTACGCCAGGGATTGCCTTTTATATAGTAAATTTTTCAAAAATTAATTTTCTACTGTCGCAAATTTTAATTGCGCCAGGGATTGCCTTTTCTATAGTAAATTATTCAAAAAATAATTTTCTACTGTCGCAAATTTTAAGTGCGCCAGGGATTGCCTTTTCTATAGTAAATTATTCAAAAAATAATTTTATACTGTCGCAAATTTTAAATACGCCAGGGATTGCCTTTTCTATAGTAAATTATTCAAAAAATAATTTTTTACTATCGCAAGTTTTAATTGTGCCAGGGATTGCCTTTTCTACAGTAAATTATTCAAAAAATAATTTTCTACTGTCGCAAATTTTAAAAACGCCAGGGATTGCCTTTTCTATAGTAAATTATTCAAAAAATAATTTTTTACTGTCGCAAATTTTAATTACGCCAGGGATTGCCTTTTCTATAGTAAATTATTCAAAAAATAATTTTATACTGTCGCAAATTTTAATTACGCCAGGGATTGCCTTTTCTATAGTAAATTATTCAAAAAATAATTTTTTACTATCGCAAGTTTTAATTGCGCCAGGGATTGCCTTTTCTACAGTAAATTATTCAAAAACTAATTTTCTACTGTCGCAAATTTTAAATACGCCAGGGATTGCCTTTTCTATAGTAAATTATTCAAAAAATAATTTTCTACTGTCGCAAATTTTAATTACGCCAGGGATTGCCTTTTCTATAGTAAATTATTCAAAAAATAATTTTTATACTGTCGCAAATTTTAATTACGCCAGGGATTGCCTTTTCTATAGTAAATTATTCAAAAAATAATTTTTTTACTGTCGCAAATTTTAATTGCGCCAGGGATTGCCTTTTCTATAGTAAATTATTCAAAAAATAATTTTCAACTGTCGCAAATTTTAATTACGCCAGGGTTTGCCTTTTCTATAGTAAATTATTCAAAAAATAATTTTCTACTATCGCAAGTTTTAATTGCGCCAGGGATTGCCTTTTCTATAGTAAATTATTCAAAAAATAATTTTCTGCTGTCGCAAAATTTAATTACGCCAGGGATTGCCTTTTATATAGTAAATTTTTCAAAAATTAATTTTCTACTGCCGCAAATTTTAATTGCGCCAGGGATTGCCTTTTCTATAGTAAATTATTCAAAAAATAATTTTCTACTGTCCGCAAATTTTAAGTGCGCCAGGGAATGCCTTTTCTATAGTAAATTATTCAAAAAATAATTTTATACTGTCGCAAATTTTAAATACGCCAGGGATTGCCTTTTCTATAGTAAATTTTTCAAAAAATAATTTTTTACTGTCGCAAATTTTAATTACGCCAGGGATTGCCTTTTCTATAGTAAATATTCAAAAAATAATTTTTTACTGTCTCAAATTTTAATTGCGCCAGGGATTGCCTTTTCTATAGTAAATTTCTCACAAAATAATTTTTTACTGTCGCAAATTTTAATTACGCCAGGGATTGCCTTTTCTATAGTAAATTATTCAAAAAATAATTTTCTACTGTCGCAAATTTTAATTACGCCAGGGATTGCCTTTTCTATAGTAAATTATTCAAAAAATAATTTTATACTGTCGCAAATTTTAATTGCGCCAAGGATTGCCTTTTCTATAGTAAATTTTGCAAAAAATAATTTTCTACTGTCGCAAATTTTAAGTGCGCCAGGGATTGCCTTTTATATAGTAAATTTCTCACAAATTAATTTCTTACTGTCGCAAATTTTAAATACGCCAGGGATTGCCTTTTCTATAGTAAATTATTCAAAAAATAATTTTCTACTGTCGCAAATTTTAATTACGCCAGGGATTGCCTTTTATATAGTAAATTATTCAAAAAATAATTTTCTACTGTCGCAAATTTTAATTACACCAGGGATTGCCTTTTCTATAGTAAATTATTCAAAAAATAATTTTATACTGTCGCAAATTTTAATTGCGCCAGGGATTGCCTTTTCTTTAGTAAATTATTCAAAAAATAATTTTCAACTGTCGCAAATTTTAATTACGCCAGGGATTGCCTTTTCTATAGTAAATTACTCAAAAAATAATTGTTTAATATCGCAAGTTTTAATTGCGCCAGGGATTGCCTTTTCTACAGTAAATTATTCAAAAAATAATTTTCTACTGTCGCAAATTTTAATTACGCCAGGGATTGCCTTTTATATAGTAAATTTTTCAAAAATTAATTTTCTACTGTCGCAAATTTTAATTGCGCCAGGGATTGCCTTTTCTATAGTAAATTATTCAAAAAATAATTTTCTACTGTCGCAAATTTTAAGTGCGCCAGGGATTGCCTTTTATATAGTAAATTATTCAAAAAATAATTTTATACTGTCGCAAATTTTAAATACGCCAGGGATTGCCTTTTCTATAGTAAATTTTTCAAAAAATAATTTTTTACTGTCGCAAATTTTAATTACGCCAGGGATTGCCTTTTCTATAGTAAATTATTCAAAAAATAATTTTTTACTGTCGCAAATTTTAATTGCGCCAGGGATTGCCTTTTCTATAGTAAATTTCTCAGAAAATAATTTTTTACTGTCGCAAATTTTAATTTCGCCAGGGATTGCCTTTTCTATAGTAAATTAATCAAAAAATAATTTTCTACTGTCGCAAATTTTAATTACGCCAGGGATTGCCTTTTCTATAGTAAATTATTCAAAAAATTATTTTGTACTGTCGCAAATTTTAATTACGCCAGGGATTGCCTGTTCTATAGTAAATTATTCAAAAAATAATTTTTTACTGTCGCAAATTTTAATTGCGCCAGGGATTGCCTTTTCTATAGTAAATTTTGCAAAAAATAATTTTCTACTGTCGCAAATTTTAAGTGCGCCAGGGATTGCCTTTTCTATAGTAAATTATTCAAAAATAATTTTCTACTGTCGCAAATTTTAATTGCGCCAGGGATTGCCTTTTCTATAGTAAATTATTCAAAAAATAATTTTCTACTGTCGCAAATTTTAATTACGCCAGGGATTGCCTTTTCTATAGTAAACTATTCAAAAAATAATTTTTTACTGTCGCAAATTTAAAGTGCGGCAGGGATTGCCTTTTCTATAGTAAATTTTGCAAAAAATAATTTTTTACTGTCGCAAATTTTAATAACGCCAGGGATTGCCTTTTCTATAGTAAATTATTCAAAAAATAATTTTTTACTGTCGCAAATTTTAATTGCGCCAGGGATTGCCTTTTCTATAGTAAATTTCTCACAAAATAATTTTTTACTGTCGCAAATTTTAATTTCGCCAGGGATTGCCTTTTCTATAGTAAATTAATCAAAAAATAATTTTCTACTGTCGCAAATTTTAATTACGCCAGGGATTGCCTTTTCTATAGTAAATTATTCAAAAAATTATTTTGTACTGTCGCAAATTTTAATTACGCCAGGGATTGCCTTTTCTATAGTAAATTATTCAAAAAATAATTTTTTACTGTCGCAAATTTTAATTGCGCCAGGGATTGCCTTTTCTATAGTAAATTATTCAAAAAATAATTTTCTACTGTCGCAAATTTTAAGTGCGCCAGGGATTGCCTTTTCTATAGTAAATTATTCAAAAAATAATTTTATACTGTCGCAAATTTTAAATACGCCAGGGATTGCCTTTTCTATAGTAAATTTTTAAAAAAATAATTTTTTACTGTCGCAAATTTTAATTACGCCAGGGATTGCCTTTTCTATAGTAAATTATTCAAAAAATAATTTTTTACTGTCGCAAATTTTAATTGCGCCAGGGATTGCCTTTTCTATAGTAAATTTCTCACAAAATAATTTTTTACTGTCGCAAATTTTAATTTCGCCAGGGATTGCCTTTTCTATAGTAAATTAATCAAAAAATAATTTTCTACTGTCGCAAATTTTAATTACGCCAGGGATTGCCTTTTCTATAGTAAATTATTCAAAAAATTATTTTGTACTGTCGCAAATTTTAATTACGCCAGGGATTGCCTTTTCTATAGTAAATTATTCAAAAAATAATTTTTTACTGTCGCAAATTTTAATTGCGCCAGGGATTGCCTTTTCTATAGTAAATTTTGCAAAAAATAATTTTCTACTGTCGCAAATTTTAAGTGCGCCAGGGATTGCCTTTTCTATAGTAAATTATTCAAAAAATAATTTTCTACTGTCGCAAATTTTAATTGCGCCAGGGATTGCCTTTTCTATAGAAAATTATTCAAAAAATAATTTTCTACTGTCGCAAATTTTAATTACGCCAGGGATTGCCTTTTCTATAGTAAACTATTAAAAAAATAATTTTTTACTGTCGCAAATTTAAAGTGCGGCAGGGATTGCCTTTTCTATAGTAAATTTTGCAAAAAATAATTTTTTACTGTCGCAAATTTTAATAACGCCAGGGATTGCCTTTTCTATAGTAAATTATTCAAAAAATAATTTTCTACTGTCGCAAATTTTAATTACGCCAGGGATTGCCTTTTCTATAGTAAATTATTCAAAAAATAATTTTCAACTGTCGCAAATTTTAATTACGCCAGGGATTGCCTTTTCTATAGTAAATTATTCAAAAAATAATTTTCTACTGTCGCAAATTTTAATTGCGCCAGGGATTGCCTTTTCTATAGTAAATTATTCAAAAAATAATTTTCTACTGTCGCAAATTTTAATTACGCCAGGGATTGCCTTTTCTATAGTAAATTATTCAAAAAATAATTTTCAACTGTCGCAAATTTTAATTGCGCCAGGGATTGCCTTTTCTATAGTAAATTTTGCAAAAAATAATTTTATACTCTCGCAAATTTTAATTGCGCCAGGGATTGCCTTTTCTATAGTAAATTATTCAAAAAATAATTTTATACTGTCGCAAATTTTAATTACGCCAGGGATTGTCTTTTCTATAGTAAATTATTCAAAAAATAATTTTTTACTGTCGCAAATTTTAATTACGCCAGGGATTGCCTTTTCTATAGTAAATTATTCAAAAAATAATTGTATACTGTCGCAAATTTTAATTACGCCAGGGATTGCCTTTTCTATAGTAAATTATTCAAAAAATAATTTTTTACTGTCGCAAATTTTAAATACGCCAGGGATTGCCTTTTCTATAGTAAATTATTCAAAAAATAATTTTCTACTGTTGCAAATTTTAATTACGCCAGGGATTGCCTTTTCTATAGTAAATTATTCAAAAAATAATTTTTTACTGTCGCTAATTTTAAATACGCCAGGGATTGCCTTTTCTATAGTAAATAATTCAAAAAATAATTTTCTACTGTCGCAAATTTTAATTACGCCAGGGATTGCCTTTAATATAGTAAATTTTTCAAAAATTAATTTTATACTGTCGCAAATTTTAAATACGCCAGGGATTGCCTTTTCTATAGTAAATTATTCAAAAAATAATTTTCTACTGTCGCAAATTTTAATTACGCCAGGGATTGGCTTTTCTATAGTAAATTATTCAAAAAATAATTTTTTACTGTCGCAAATTTTAAATACGCCAGGGATTGCCTTTTGTATAGTAAATTTTGCACAAAATAATTTTCTACTGTCGCAAATTTTAAGTGCGCCAGGGATTGCCTTTTCTATAGTAAATTATTCAAAAAATAATTTTTTACTGTCGCAAATTTTAATCACACCAGGCATTGCCTTTTCTATAGTAAATTATTCAAAAAATAATTTTTTACTGTCGCAAATTTTAATTACGCCAGGGATTGCCTTTTCTATAGTAAATTATTCAAAAAATAATTTTCTACTGTCGCAAATCTTAAGTGCGCCAGGGATTGCCTTTTCTATAGTAAATTATTCAAAAAATAATTTTGTACTGTCGCAAATTTTAATTACGCCAGGGATTGCCTTTTCTATAGTAAATTATTCAAAAAATAATTTTTTACCGTCGCAAATTTTAATTACGCCAGGGATTGCCTTTTCTATAGTAAATTATTCAAAAAATAATTTTCTACTGTCGCAAATCTTAAGTGCGCCAGGGATTGCCTTTTCTATAGTAAATTATTCAAAAAATAATTTTGTACTGTCGCAAATTTTAATTACGCCAGGGATTGCCTTTTCTATAGTAAATTATTCAAAAAAATAATTTTTTACCGTCGCAAATTTTAATAACGCCAGGGATTGCCTTTTCTATAGTAAATTATTCAAAAAATAATTTTTTACTGTCGCAAATTTTAAATATCCCAGGGATTGCCTTTTCTATAGTAAATTATTCAAAAAATTATTTTGTACTGTCGCAAATTTTAATTACGCCAGGGATTGCCTTTTCTATAGTAAATTATTCAAAAAATAATTTTTTACTGTCGCAAATTTTAATTGCGCCAGGGATTGCCTTTTCTATAGTAAATTATTCAAAAAATAATTTTCTACTGTCGCAAATTTTAAGTGCGCCAGGGATTGCCTTTTCTATAGTAAATTATTCAAAAAATAATTTTATACTGTCGCAAATTTTAAATACGCCAGGGATTGCCTTTTCTATAGTAAATTTTTAAAAAAATAATTTTTTACTGTCGCAAATTTTAATTACGCCAGGGATTGCCTTTTCTATAGTAAATTATTCAAAAAATAATTTTTTACTGTCGCAAATTTTAATTGCGCCAGGGATTGCCTTTTCTATAGTAAATTTCTCACAAAATAATTTTTTACTGTCGCAAATTTTAATTTCGCCAGGGATTGCCTTTTCTATAGTAAATTAATCAAAAAATAATTTTCTACTGTCGCAAATTTTAATTACGCCAGGGATTGCCTTTTCTATAGTAAATTATTCAAAAAATTATTTTGTACTGTCGCAAATTTTAATTACGCCAGGGATTGCCTTTTCTATAGTAAATTATTCAAAAAATAATTTTTTACTGTCGCAAATTTTAATTGCGCCAGGGATTGCCTTTTCTATAGTAAATTTTGCAAAAAATAATTTTCTACTGTCGCAAATTTTAAGTGCGCCAGGGATTGCCTTTTCTATAGTAAATTATTCAAAAAATAATTTTCTACTGTCGCAAATTTTAATTGCGCCAGGGATTGCCTTTTCTATAGTAAATTATTCAAAAAATAATTTTCTACTGTCGCAAATTTTAATTACGCCAGGGATTGCCTTTTCTATAGTAAACTATTAAAAAAATAATTTTTTACTGTCGCAAATTTAAAGTGCGGCAGGGATTGCCTTTTCTATAGTAAATTTTGCAAAAAATAATTTTTTACTGTCGCAAATTTTAATAACGCCAGGGATTGCCTTTTCTATAGTAAATTATTCAAAAAATAATTTTCTACTGTCGCAAATTTTAATTACGCCAGGGATTGCCTTTTCTATAGTAAATTATTCAAAAAATAATTTTCAACTGTCGCAAATTTTAATTACGCCAGGGATTGCCATTTCTATAGTAAATTATTCAAAAAATAATTTTCTACTGTCGCAAATTTTAATTGCGCCAGGGATTGCCTTTTCTATAGTAAATTATTCAAAAAATAATTTTCTACTGTCGCAAATTTTAATTACGCCAGGGATTGCCTTTTCTATAGTAAATTATTCAAAAAATAATTTTCAACTGTCGCAAATTTTAATTGCGCCAGGGATTGCCTTTTCTATAGTAAATTTTGCAAAAAATAATTTTATACTCTCGCAAATTTTAATTGCGCCAGGGATTGCCTTTTCTATAGTAAATTATTCAAAAAATAATTTTATACTGTCGCAAATTTTAATTACGCCAGGGATTGTCTTTTCTATAGTAAATTATTCAAAAAATAATTTTTTACTGTCGCAAATTTTAATTACGCCAGGGATTGCCTTTTCTATAGTAAATTATTCAAAAAATAATTGTATACTGTCGCAAATTTTAATTACGCCAGGGATTGCCTTTTCTATAGTAAATTATTCAAAAAATAATTTTTTACTGTCGCAAATTTTAAATACGCCAGGGATTGCCTTTTCTATAGTAAATTATTCAAAAAATAATTTTCTACTGTTGCAAATTTTAATTACGCCAGGGATTGCCTTTTCTATAGTAAATTATTCAAAAAATAATTTTTTACTGTCGCTAATTTTAAATACGCCAGGGATTGCCTTTTCTATAGTAAATAATTCAAAAAATAATTTTCTACTGTCGCAAATTTTAATTACGCCAGGGATTGCCTTTAATATAGTAAATTTTTCAAAAATTAATTTTATACTGTCGCAAATTTTAAATACGCCAGGGATTGCCTTTTCTATAGTAAATTATTCAAAAAATAATTTTCTACTGTCGCAAATTTTAATTACGCCAGGGATTGGCTTTTCTATAGTAAATTATTCAAAAAATAATTTTTTACTGTCGCAAATTTTAAATACGCCAGGGATTGCCTTTTGTATAGTAAATTTTGCACAAAATAATTTTCTACTGTCGCAAATTTTAAGTGCGCCAGGGATTGCCTTTTCTATAGTAAATTATTCAAAAAATAATTTTTTACTGTCGCAAATTTTAATCACACCAGGCATTGCCTTTTCTATAGTAAATTATTCAAAAAATAATTTTTTACTGTCGCAAATTTTAATTACGCCAGGGATTGCCTTTTCTATAGTAAATTATTCAAAAAATAATTTTCTACTGTCGCAAATCTTAAGTGCGCCAGGGATTGCCTTTTCTATAGTAAATTATTCAAAAAATAATTTTGTACTGTCGCAAATTTTAATTACGCCAGGGATTGCCTTTTCTATAGTAAATTATTCAAAAAATAATTTTTTACCGTCGCAAATTTTAATTACGCCAGGGATTGCCTTTTCTATAGTAAATTATTCAAAAAATAATTTTTTACTGTCGCAAATTTTAAATATCCCAGGGATTGCCTTTTCTATAGTAAATTATTCAAAAAATAATTTTTTACTGTGGCAAATTTTAAGTGCGCCAGGGATTGCCTTTTCTATAGTAAATTATTCAAAAAATAATTTTCTACTGTCGCAAATTTTAATTACGCCAGGGATTGCCTTTTCTATAGTAAATTATTCAAAAAATAATTTTCTACTGTCGCAAATCTTAAGTGCGCCAGGGATTGCCTTTTCTATAGTAAATTATTCAAAAAATAATTTTGTACTGTCGCAAATTTTAATTACGCCAGGGATTGCCTTTTCTATAGTAAATTATTCAAAAAAATAATTTTTTACCGTCGCAAATTTTAATAACGCCAGGGATTGCCTTTTCTATAGTAAATTATTCAAAAAATAATTTTTTACTGTCGCAAATTTTAAATATCCCAGGGATTGCCTTTTCTATAGTAAATTATTCAAAAAATAATTTTTTACTGTGGCAAATTTTAAGTGCGCCAGGGATTGCCTTTTCTATAGTAAATTATTCAAAAAATAACTTTTTACTGTCGCAAATTAATTGCGCCAGGGATTACCTTTTCTATAGTAAATTATTCAAAAAATAATTTTCAACTGTCGCAAATTTTAATTGCGCCAGGGATTGCCTTTTCTATAGTAAATTATTCAAAAAATAATTTTTTACTGTCGCAAATTTTAAATATCCCAGGGATTGCCTTTTCTATAGTAAATTATTCAAAAAATAATTTTTATTGTCGCAAATTTTAATTACGCCAGGGATTGCCTTTTCTATAGTAAATTATTCAAAAAATAATTTTCTACTGTCGCAAATTTTAATAACGCCAGGTATTGCCTTTTCTATAGTAAATTATTCAAAAAATAATTTTCTACTGTCGCAAATTTTAATTACGCCAGGGATTGCCTTTTCTATAGTAAATTATTCAAAAAATAATTTTTTACTGTCGCAAATTGTAATTACGCCAGGGATTGCCTTTTCTATAGTAAATTATTCAAAAAATAATTTTCAACTGTCGGAAATTTTAAGTGCGCCAGGGATTGCCTTTTATATAGTAAATTTTTCAAAAATTAATTTTATACTGTCGCAAATTTTAAATACGCCAGGGATTGCCTTTCTATAGTAAATTATTCAAAAAATAATTTTCTACTGTCGCAGATTTTAATTGCGCCAGGGATTGCCTTTTCTATAGTAAATTATTCAAAAAATAATTTTCTACTGTCGCAAATTTTAATTGCGCCAGGTATTGCCTTTTCTATAGTAAATTATTCAAAAAATAATATTCTACTGTCGCAAATTTTAATTACCCCAGGGATTGCCTTTTCTATAGTAAATTATTCAAAAAATAATTTTTTACTGTCGCAAATTTTAATTGCGCCAGGGATTGCCTTTCTACAGTAAATTTTTCAAAAAATAATTTTTTACTGTCGCAAATTGTAATTGCGCCAGGGATTACCTTTTCTATAGTAAATTTTTGAAAAAATAATTTTTTACTGTCGCAAATTTTAATTACGCCAGGGATTGCCTTTTCTATAGTAAATTATTCAAAAAATAATTTTCTTCTGTCGCAAATTTTAATTACGCCAGGGATTGCCTTTTCTATAGTAAATTATTCAAAACATAATTTTTACTGTCACAAATTTTAATTGCGCCAGGGATTGCCTTTCTACAGTAAATTTTTCAAAAAATAATTTTTTACTGTCGCAAATTGTAATTGCGCCAGGGATTACCTTTTCTATAGTAAATTTTTCAAAAAATAATTTTTTACTGTCGCAAATTTTAATTACGCCAGGGATTGCCTTTTCTATAGTAAATTATTCAAAAAATAATTTTCTACTGTCGCAAATTTTAATTACGCCAGGGATTGCCTTTTCTATAGTAAATTATTCAAAAAATAATTTTCTACTGTCGCAAATCTTAAGTGCGCCAGGGATTGCCTTTTCTATAGTAAATTATTCAAAAAATAATTTTGTACTGTCGCAAATTTTAATTACGCCAGGGATTGCCTTTTCTATAGTAAATTATTCAAAAAATAATTTTTTACCGTCGCAAATTTTAATTACGCCAGGGATTGCCTTTTCTATAGTAAATTATTCAAAAAATAATTTTTTACTGTCGCAAATTTTAAATATCCCAGGGATTGCCTTTTCTATAGTAAATTATTCAAAAAATAATTTTTTACTGTGGCAAATTTTAAGTGCGCCAGGGATTGCCTTTTCTATAGTAAATTATTCAAAAAATAATTTTCTACTGTCGCAAATTTTAATTACGCCAGGGATTGCCTTTTCTATAGTAAATTATTCAAAAAATAATTTTTTACTGTCGCAAATTTTAATTACGCCAGGGATTGCCTTTTCTATAGTAAATTATTCAAAAAATAATTTTCTACTGTCGCAAATTTTAATTTCGCCAGGGATTGCCTTTTCTATAGTAAATTATTCAAAAAATAATATTCTACTGTCGCAAATTTTAATTACCCCAGGGATTGCCTTTTCTATAGTAAATTATTCAAAAAATAATTTTTTACTGTCGCAAATTTTAATTGCGCCAGGGATTGCCTTTCTACAGTAAATTTTTCAAAAAATAATTTTTTACTGTGGCAAATTGTAATTGCGCCAGGGATTACCTTTTCTATAGTAAATTTTTGAAAAAATAATTTTTTACTGTCGCAAATTTTAATTACGCCAGGGATTGCCTTTTCTATAGTAAATTATTCAAAAAATAATTTTCTTCTGTCGCAAATTTTAATTACGCCAGGGATTGCCTTTTCTATAGTAAATTATTCAAAAAATAATTTTTTACTGTCGCAAATTTTAATTGCGCCAGGGATTGCCTTTCTACAGTAAATAATTTTTCAAAAAATAATTTTTTTACTGTCGCAAATTGTAATTGCGCCAAGGATTACCTTTTCTATAGTAAATTTTTCAAAAAATAATTTTTTACTGTCGCAAATTTTAATTACGCCAGGGATTGCCTTTTCTATAGTAAATTATTCAAAAAATAATTTTCTACTGTCGCAAATTTTAATTACGCCAGGGATTGCCTTTTCTATAGTAAATTATTCAAAAAATAATTTTTTACTGTCGCAAATTTTAATTGCGCCCGGGATTCCCTTTCTCCAGTAAATTTTTCAAAAAATAATTTTTTACTGTCGCAAATTGTAATTGCGCCAGGGATTACCTTTTCTATAGTAAATTTTTCAAAAAATAATTTTTTACTGTCGCAAATTGTAATTGCGCCAGGGATTACCTTTTCTATAGTAAATTTTTCAAAAAATAATTTTTTACTGTCGCAAATTTTAATTACGCCAGGGATTGCCTTTTCTATAGTAAATTATTCAAAAAATAATTTTCTACTGTCGCAAATTTTAATTACGCCAGGGATTGCCTTTTCTATAGTAAATTATTCAAAAAAGAATTTTTTACTGTCGCAAATTTTAAGTGCGCCAGGGATTCCCTTTTCTATAGTAAATTATTCAAAAAATAATTTTATACTGTCGCAAATTTTAATTACGCCAGGGATTGCCTTTTCTATAGTAAATTATTCAAAAAATAATTTTTTACTGTCGCAAATTTTAATTACGCCAGGGATTGCCTTTTCTATAGTAAATTATTCAAAAAATAATTTCCAACTGTCGCAAATTTTAAGTGCGCCAGGGATTGCCTTTTATATAGTAAATTTTTCAAAAATTAATTTTATACTGTCGCAAATTTTAAATACGCCAGGGATTGCCTTTCTATAGTAAATTATTCAAAAAATAATTTTCTACTGTCGCAGATTTTAATTGCGCCAGGGATTGCCTTTTCTATAGTAAATTATTCAAAAAATAATTTTCTACTGTCGCAAATTTTAATTGCGCCAGGGATTGCCTTTTCTATAGTAAATTATTCAAAAAATAATATTCTACTGTCGCAAATTTTAATTACCCCAGGGATTGCCTTTTCTATAGTAAATTATTCAAAAAATAATTTTTTACTGTCGCAAATTTTAATTGCGCCAGGGATTGCCTTTCTACAGTAAATTTTTCAAAAAATAATTTTTTACTGTCGCAAATTGTAATTGCGCCAGGGATTACCTTTTCTATAGTAAATTTTTGAAAAAATAATTTTTTACTGTCGCAAATTTTAATTACGCCAGGGATTGCCTTTTCTATAGTAAATTATTCAAAAAATAATTTTCTTCTGTCGCAAATTTTAATTACGCCAGGGATTGCCTTTTCTATAGTAAATTATTCAAAAAAGAATTTTTTACTGTCGCAAATTTTAAGTGCGCCAGGGATTGCCTTTTCTATAGTAAATTATTCAAAAAATAATTTTATACTGTCTTAAATTTTAATTACGCCAGGGATTGCCTTTTCTATAGTAAATTTTGCAAAAAATAATTTTTTACTGTCGCAAATTTTAAATACGCCAGGGATTGCCTTTTCTATAGTAAATTATTCAAAAAATAATTTTTTACTGTCGCAAATTTTAATTGCGCCAGGGATTGGCTTTTCTACAGTAAATTATTCAAAAAAGAATTTTATACTGTCGCAAATTTTAATTACGCCAGGGATTGCCTTTTCTATAGTAAATTATTCAAAAAATAATTTTTTACTGTCGCAAATTTTAATTACGCCAGGGATTGCCTTTTCTATAGTAAACTTTTCAAAAAATAACTTTCTACTGTCGCAAATTTTAATTACGCCAGGGATTGCCTTTTCTATAGTAAATTATTCAAAAAATAATTTTCTACTGTCGCAAATTTTAATTACGCCAGGGATTGCCTTTTCTATAGTAAATTATTAAAAAATAATTTTTTACTGTCGCAAATTTTAAGTGCGCCAGGGATTGCCTTTTCTATAGTAAATTATTCAAAAAATAATTTTCTACTGTCGCAAATTTTAATTACGCCAGGGATTGCCTTTTCTATAGTAAATTATTCAAAAAATAGTTTTCTACTGTCGCAAATTTTAAATACGCCAGGGATTGGCTTTTCTATAGTAAATTATTCAAAAAATAATTTTCTACTGTCGCAAATTTTAAATATCCCAAGGATTGCCTTTTCTATAGTAAATTATTCAAAAAATAATTTCTTACTGTCGAAAATTTTAATTACGCCAGGGATTGCCTTTTCTATAGTAAATTATTCAAAAAATAGTTTTCAACTGTCGCAAATTTTAATTACGCCAGGGATTGCCTTTTCTATAGTAAATTATTCAAAAAATAATTTTCAACTGTCGCAAATTTTAAATATCCCAGTCATTGCCTTTTCTATAGTAAATTATTCAAAAAATAATTTTATACTGTCGCAAATTTTAATTACGCCAGGGATTGCCTTTTCTATAGTAAATTATTCAAAAAATAATTTTTTACTGTCGCAAATTTTAATTACGCCAGGGATTGCCTTTTCTATAGTAAATTTAGCAAAAAAATAATTTTTTACTGTCGCAAATTTTAAATATCCCAGGGATTGCCTTTTCTATAGTAAATTTCTCACAAATTAATTTTCTACTGTCGCAAATTTTAATTACGCCAGGGATTGCCTTTTCTATAGTAAATTATTCAAAAAATAATTTTCTACTGTCGCAAATTTTAATTACGCCAGGGATTGCCTTTTCTATAGTAAATTATTCAAAAAATAATTTTCTACTGTCGCAAATTTTAATTACGCCAGGGATTGCCTTTTCTATAGTAAATTATTCAAAAAATAATTTTCTACTGTCGCAAATTTTAATTACGCCAGGGATTGCCTTTTCTATAGCAAATTATTCAAAAAATAATTTTATACTGTCGCAAATTTTAATTGCGCCAGGGATTGCCTTTTCTATAGTAAATTATTCAAAAAATAATTTTCAACTGTCGCAAATTTTAATTACGCCAGGGATTGCATTTTCTATAGTAAATTATTCAAAAAATAATTTTCTACTGTCGCAAATTTTAATTACGCCAGGGATTGCCTTTTCTGTAGTAAATTTTTCAAAAAATAATTTTTTACTATCGCAAGTTTTAATTACGCCAGGAATTGCCATTTCTATAGTAAATTTTTCAAAAAATAATTTTTTACTGTTGCAAATTTTAAATATCCCAGGGATTGCCTTTTCTATAGTAAATTTCTCACAAATTAATTTCTTACTGTCGCAAATTTTAAATACGCCAGGGATTGTCTTTTCTATAGTAAATTATTCAAAAAATAATTTTTTACTGTCGCAAATTTTAAGTGCGCCAGGGATTGCCTTTTCTACAGTAAATTTTGCAAAAAATAATTTTTTACTGTCGCAAATTTTAATTGCGCCAGGGATTGCCTTTTCTATAGTAAATTATTCAAAAAATAGTTTTCTACTGTCGCAAATTTTAAATACGCCAGGGATTGGCTTTTCTATAGTAAATTATTCAAAAAATAATTTTTTACTGTTGCAAATTTTAAATATCCCAGGGATTGCCTTTTCTATAGTAAATTTCTCACAAAATAATTTTTTACTGTCGCAAATTTTAATTGCGCCAGGGATTGCCTTTTCTATAGTAAACTTTTCAAAAAATAATTTTCTACTGTCGCAAATTTTAATTACGCCAGGGATTGCCTTTTCTATAGTAAATTATTCAAAAAATAATTTTCTACTGTCGCAAATTTTAATTACGCCAGGGATTGCCTTTTCTATAGTAAATTATTCAAAAAATAATTTTTTACTGTCGCAAATTTTAAGTGCGCCAGGGATTGCCTTTTCTATAGTAAATTATTCAAAAAATAATTTTCTACTGTCGCAAATTTTAATTGCGCCAGAGATTGCCTTTTCTATAGTAAATTATTCAAAAAATAATTTTCTGCTGTCGCAAATTTTAATTACGCCAGGTATTGCCTTTTCTATAGTAAATTATTCAAAAAATAATTTTCTACTGTCGCAAATTTTAATTACGCCAGGGATTGCCTTTTCTATAGTAAATTATTCAAAAAATAGTTTTCTACTGTCGCAAATTTTAAATACGCCAGGGATTGGCTTTTCTATAGTAAATTATTCAAAAAATAATTTTCTACTGTCGCAAATTTTAAATATCCCAAGGATTGCCTTTTCTATAGTAAATTATTCAAAAAATAATTTCTTACTGTCGAAAATTTTAATTACGCCAGGGATTGCCTTTTCTATAGTAAATTATTCAAAAAATAGTTTTCAACTGTCGCAAATTTTAATTACGCCAGGGATTGCCTTTTCTATAGTAAATTATTCAAAAAATAATTTTCAACTGTCGCAAATTTTAAATATCCCAGGCATTGCCTTTTCTATAGTAAATTATTCAAAAAATAATTTTATACTGTCGCAAATTTTAATTACGCCAGGGATTGCCTTTTCTATAGTAAATTATTCAAAAAATAATTTTTTACTGTCGCAAATTTTAATTACGCCAGGGATTGCCTTTTCTATAGTAAATTTTGCAAAAAAATAATTTTTTACTGTCGCAAATTTTAAATATCCCAGGGATTGCCTTTTCTATAGTAAATTTCTCACAAATTAATTTTCTACTGTCGCAAATTTTAATTACGCCAGGGATTGCCTTTTCTATAGTAAATTATTCAAAAAATAATTTTCTACTGTCGCAAATTTTAATTACGCCAGGGATTGCCTTTTCTATAGTAAATTATTCAAAAAATAATTTTTTACTATCGCAAGTTTTAATTACGCCAGGAATTGCCATTTCTATAGTAAATTTTTCAAAAAATAATTTTTTACTGTTGCAAATTTTAAATATCCCAGGGATTGCCTTTTCTATAGTAAATTTCTCACAAATTAATTTCTTACTGTCGCAAATTTTAAATACGCCAGGGATTGTCTTTTCTATAGTAAATTATTCAAAAAATAATTTTTTACTGTCGCAAATTTTAAGTGCGCCAGGGATTGCCTTTTCTACAGTAAATTTTGCAAAAAATAATTTTTTACTGTCGCAAATTTTAATTGCGCCAGGGATTGCCTTTTATATAGTAAACATTTCAAAAAATAATTTTCTACTGTCGCAAATTTTAATTGCCCCAGGTATTGCCATTTCTATAGTAAATTATTCAAAAAATAATTTTCTACTGTCGCAAATTTTAATTACGCCAGGGATTGCCTTTTCTATAGTAAATTATTCAAAAAATAATTTTCTACTGTCGCAAATTTTAAGTGCGCCAGGGATTGCCTTTTCTATAGTAAATTATTCAAAAAATAATTTTGTATTGTCGCAAATTTTAAATACGCCAGGGATTGCCTTTTCTATAGTAAATTATTCAAAAAATAATTTTCTACTGTCGCAAATTTTAAATACGCCAGGGATTGCCTTTTCTATAGTAAATTATTCAAAAAATAATTTTCTACTGTCGCAAATTTTAATTACGCCAGAGATTGCCTTTTCTATAGTAAATTATTCAAAAAATAATTTTTTACTGTCGCAAATGTCAAATCCGCCAGGGATTGCCTTTTCTATAGTAAATTATTCAAAAAATAATTTTCAACTGTCGCAAATTTTAAATATCCCAGGGATTGCCTTTTCTATAGTAAATTATTCAAAAAATAATTTTATACTGTCGCAAATTTTAAGTGCGCCAGGGATTGCCTTTTCTACAGTAAATTTTGCAAAAAATAATTTTTTACTGTCGCAAATTTTAATTGCGCCAGGGATTGCCTTTTCTATAGTAAACTTTTCAAAAAATAATTTTCTACTGTCGCAAATTTTAATTGCGCCAGGGATTGCCTTTTCTATAGTAAATTATTCAAAAAATAATTTTCTACTGTCGCAAATTTTAATTACGCCAGGGATTGCCTTTTCCATAGTAAATTATTCAAAAAATTATTTTCTACTGTCGCAAATTTTAAGTGCGCCAGGGATTGCCTTTTCTATAGTAAATTATTCAAAAAATAATTTTTTACTGTCGCAAATTTTAAATACGCCATGGATTGCGTTTTCTATAGTAAATTTTGCAAAAAAATAATTTTTTACTGTCGCAAATTTTAAATATCCCAGGCATTGCCTTTTCTATAGTAAATTTCTCACAAATTAATTTTCTACTGTCGCAAATTTTAAGTGCGCCAGGGATTGCCTTTTCTATAGTAAATTATTCAAAAAATAATTTTATACTGTCGCAAATTTTAATTGCGCCAGTCATTGCCTTTTCTATAGTAAATTATTCAAAAAATAATTTTATACTGTCGCAAATTTTAATTACGCCAGGGATTGCCTTTTCTATTGTAAATTATTCAAAAAATAATTTTTTACTGTCGCAAATTTTAATTACGCCAGGGATTGCCTTTTCTATAGTAAATTTAGCAAAAAAATAATTTTTTACTGTCGCAAATTTTAAATATCCCAGGGATTGCCTTTTCTATAGTAAATTTCTCACAAATTAATTTTCTACTGTCGCAAATTTTAATTACGCCAGGGATTGCCTTTTCTATAGTAAATTATTCAAAAAATAATTTTCTACTGTCGCAAATTTTAATTACGCCAGGGATTGCCTTTTCTATAGTAAATTATTCAAAAAATAATTGTCTACTGTCGCAAATTTTAATTACGCCAGGGATTGCCTTTTCTATAGTAAATTATTCAAAAAATAATTTTCTACTGTCGCAAATTTTAATTACGCCAGGGATTGCCTTTTCTATAGCAAATTATTCAAAAAATAATTTTATACTGTCGCAAATTTTAATTGCGCCAGGGATTGCCTTTTCTATAGTAAATTATTCAAAAAATAATTTTCAACTGTCGCAAATTTTAATTACGCCAGGGATTGCATTTTCTATAGTAAATTATTCAAAAAATAATTTTCTACTGTCGCAAATTTTAATTACGCCAGGGATTGCCTTTTCTGTAGTAAATTTTTCAAAAAATAATTTTTTACTATCGCAAGTTTTAATTACGCCAGGAATTGCCATTTCTATAGTAAATTTTTCAAAAAATAATTTTTTACTGTTGCAAATTTTAAATATCCCAGGGATTGCCTTTTCTATAGTAAATTTCTCACAAATTAATTTCTTACTGTCGCAAATTTTAAATACGCCAGGGATTGTCTTTTCTATAGTAAATTATTCAAAAAATAATTTTTTACTGTCGCAAATTTTAAGTGCGCCAGGGATTGCCTTTTCTACAGTAAATTTTGCAAAAAATAATTTTTTACTGTCGCAAATTTTAATTGCGCCAGGGATTGCCTTTTCTATAGTAAATTATTCAAAAAATAGTTTTCTACTGTCGCAAATTTTAAATACGCCAGGGATTGGCTTTTCTATAGTAAATTATTCAAAAAATAATTTTTTACTGTTGCAAATTTTAAATATCCCAGGGATTGCCTTTTCTATAGTAAATTTCTCACAAAATAATTTTTTACTGTCGCAAATTTTAATTGCGCCAGGGATTGCCTTTTCTATAGTAAACTTTTCAAAAAATAATTTTCTACTGTCGCAAATTTTAATTACGCCAGGGATTGCCTTTTCTATAGTAAATTATTCAAAAAATAATTTTCTACTGTCGCAAATTTTAATTACGCCAGGGATTGCCTTTTCTATAGTAAATTATTCAAAAAATAATTTTTTACTGTCGCAAATTTTAAGTGCGCCAGGGATTGCCTTTTCTATAGTAAATTATTCAAAAAATAATTTTCTACTGTCGCAAATTTTAATTGCGCCAGAGATTGCCTTTTCTATAGTAAATTATTCAAAAAATAATTTTCTGCTGTCGCAAATTTTAATTACGCCAGGTATTGCCTTTTCTATAGTAAATTATTCAAAAAATAATTTTCTACTGTCGCAAATTTTAATTACGCCAGGGATTGCCTTTTCTATAGTAAATTATTCAAAAAATAGTTTTCTACTGTCGCAAATTTTAAATACGCCAGGGATTGGCTTTTCTATAGTAAATTATTCAAAAAATAATTTTCTACTGTCGCAAATTTTAAATATCCCAAGGATTGCCTTTTCTATAGTAAATTATTCAAAAAATAATTTCTTACTGTCGAAAATTTTAATTACGCCAGGGATTGCCTTTTCTATAGTAAATTATTCAAAAAATAGTTTTCAACTGTCGCAAATTTTAATTACGCCAGGGATTGCCTTTTCTATAGTAAATTATTCAAAAAATAATTTTCAACTGTCGCAAATTTTAAATATCCCAGGCATTGCCTTTTCTATAGTAAATTATTCAAAAAATAATTTTATACTGTCGCAAATTTTAATTACGCCAGGGATTGCCTTTTCTATAGTAAATTATTCAAAAAATAATTTTTTACTGTCGCAAATTTTAATTACGCCAGGGATTGCCTTTTCTATAGTAAATTTTGCAAAAAAATAATTTTTTACTGTCGCAAATTTTAAATATCCCAGGGATTGCCTTTTCTATAGTAAATTTCTCACAAATTAATTTTCTACTGTCGCAAATTTTAATTACGCCAGGGATTGCCTTTTCTATAGTAAATTATTCAAAAAATAATTTTCTACTGTCGCAAATTTTAATTACGCCAGGGATTGCCTTTTCTATAGTAAATTATTCAAAAAATAATTTTCTACTGTCGCAAATTTTAATTACGCCAGGGATTGCCTTTTCTATAGTAAATTATTCAAAAAATAATTTTCTACTGTCGCAAATTTTAATTACGCCAGGGATTGCCTTTTCTATAGTAAATTATTCAAAAAATAATTTTTTACTGTCGCAAATGTCAAATCCGCCAGGGATTGCCTTTTCTATAGTAAATTATTCAAAAAATAATTTTCAACTGTCGCAAATTTTAAATATCCCAGGGATTGCCTTTTCTATAGTAAATTATTCAAAAAATAATTTTATACTGTCGCAAATTTTAAGTGCGCCAGGGATTGCCTTTTCTACAGTAAATTTTGCAAAAAATAATTTTTTACTGTCGCAAATTTTAATTGCGCCAGGGATTGCCTTTTATATAGTAAACATTTCAAAAAATAATTTTCTACTGTCGCAAATTTTAATTGCGCCAGGTATTGCCATTTCTATAGTAAATTATTCAAAAAATAATTTTCTACTGTCGCAAATTTTAATTACGCCAGGGATTGCCTTTTCTATAGTAAATTATTCAAAAAATAATTTTCTACTGTCGCAAATTTTAATTACGCCAGGGATTGCCTTTTCTATAGTAAATTTTTCAAAAAATAATTTTTTACTGTTGCAAATTTTAAATATCCCAGGGATTGCCTTTTCTATAGTAAATTTCTCACAAATTAATTTCTTACTGTCGCAAATTTTAAATACGCCAGGGATTGTCTTTTCTATAGTAAATTATTCAAAAAATAATTTTTTACTGTCGCAAATTTTAAGTGCGCCAGGGATTGCCTTTTCTACAGTAAATTTTGCAAAAAATAATTTTTTACTGTCGCAAATTTTAATTGCGCCAGGGATTGCCTTTTATATAGTAAACATTTCAAAAAATAATTTTCTACTGTCGCAAATTTTAATTGCGCCAGGTATTGCCATTTCTATAGTAAATTATTCAAAAAATAATTTTCTACTGTCGCAAATTTTAATTACGCCAGGGATTGCCTTTTCTATAGTAAATTATTCAAAAAATAATTTTCTACTGTCGCAAATTTTAAGTGCGCCAGGGATTGCCTTTTCTATAGTAAATTATTCAAAAAATAATTTTGTATTGTCGCAAATTTTAAATACGCCAGGGATTGCCTTTTCTATAGTAAATTATTCAAAAAATAATTTTCTACTGTCGCAAATTTTAAATACGCCAGGGATTGCCTTTTCTATAGTAAATTATTCAAAAAATAATTTTCTACTGTCGCAAATTTTAATTACGCCAGGGATTGCCTTTTCTATAGTAAATTATTCAAAAAATAATTTTTTACTGTCGCAAATTTTAAATACGCCAGGGATTGCCTTTTCTATAGTAAATTATTCAAAAAATAATTTTCTACTGTCGCAAATTTTAAATACGCCAGGGATTGCCTTTTCTATAGTAAATTATTCAAAAAATAATTTTCTACTGTCGCAAATTTTAATTACGCCAGGGATTGCCTTTTCTATAGTAAATTATTCAAAAAATAATTTTTTACTGTCGCAAATGTCAAATCCGCCAGGGATTGCCTTTTCTATAGTAAATTATTCAAAAAATAATTTTCAACTGTCGCAAATTTTAAATATCCCAGGGATTGCCTTTTCTATAGTAAATTATTCAAAAAATAATTTTATACTGTCGCAAATTTTAAGTGCGCCAGGGATTGCCTTTTCTACAGTAAATTTTGCAAAAAATAATTTTTTACTGTCGCAAATTTTAATTGCGCCAGGGATTGCCTTTTCTATAGTAAACTTTTCAAAAAATAATTTTCTACTGTCGCAAATTTTAATTGCGCCAGGGATTGCCTTTTCTATAGTAAATTATTCAAAAAATAATTTTCTACTGTCGCAAATTTTAATTACGCCAGGGATTGCCTTTTCCATAGTAAATTATTCAAAAAATTATTTTCTACTGTCGCAAATTTTAAGTGCGCCAGGGATTGCCTTTTCTATAGTAAATTATTCAAAAAATAATTTTTTACTGTCGCAAAATTTTAAATACGCCATGGATTGCGTTTTCTATAGTAAATTTTGCAAAAAAATAATTTTTTACTGTCGCAAATTTTAAATATCCCAGGCATTGCCTTTTCTATAGTAAATTTCTCACAAATTAATTTTCTACTGTCGCAAATTTTAAGTGCGCCAGGGATTGCCTTTTCTATAGTAAATTATTCAAAAAATAATTTTATACTGTCGCAAATTTTAATTGCGCCAGGGATTGCCTTTTCTATAGTAAATTATTCAAAAAATAATTTTATACTGTCGAAAATTTTAATTACGCCAGGGATTGCCTTTTCTATAGTAAATTATTCAAAAAATAATTTTATACTGTCGCAAATTTTAAGTGCGCCAGGGATTGCCTTTTCTATAGTAAAATATTCAAAAAATAATTTTCTACCGTCGCAAATTTTAATTGCGCCAGGGATTGCCTTTTCTATAGTAAATTATTCAAAAAATAATTTTATACTGTCGCAAATTTTAATTACGCCAGGGATTGCCTTTTCTATAGTAAGTTATTCAAAAAATAATTTTCTACTGTCGCAAATTTTAATTGCGCCAGGGATTGCCTTTTCTATAGTAAATTATTCAAAAAATAATTTTTTACTCTCGCAAATTTCAATTTCGCCAGGTAAATTTTTCACAAATTAATTTTTTACTGTCGCAAATTTTAAATACGCCAGGGATTGCCTTTTCTATAGTAAATTATTCAAAAAATAATTTTTTACTGTCGCAAATTTTAATTGCGCCAGGGATTGCCTTTTCTATAGTAAACTTTTCAAAAAATAATTTTCTACTGTCGCAAATTTTAATTACAGTAATCTACAGTAAATTTTTCAAAATATTAATTTTTGACTGTCGAAAATTTTAATTACGCCAGGGATTGCCTTTTCTATAGTAAATTATTCAAAAAATAATTTTCTACTGTCGCAAATTTTAATTGCGCCAGGGATTGCCTTTTCTATAGTAAAATATTCAAAAAATAATTTTTTACTCTCACAAATTAATTTTTTACTGTCGCAAATTTTAATTGCGCCAGGGATTGCCTTTTCTATAGTAAACTTTTCAAAAAATAATTTTCTACTGTCGCAAATTTTAATTACAGTAATCTACAGTACATTTTTCAAAATATTAATTTTTTACTGTCGAAAATTTTAATTACGCCAGGGATTGCCTTTTCTATAGTAAGTTTTGCAAAAAATAATTTTATAATGTCGCAAATTGTAATTGCGCCAGGGATTGCCTTTTCTATAGAAAATTATTCAAAAAATAATTTCTTACTGTCGCAAATTTTAAATACGCCAGGGATTGCCGTTTCTATAGTAAATTATTCAAAAAATAATTTTTTTTCTGTCGCAAATTTTAAATACGCCAGGGATTGCCTTTTCTATAGTAAATTATTCAAAAAATAATTTTATACTGTCGCAAATTTTAATTACGCGAGGGATTGCCTTTTCTATAGTAGATTATTCAAAAAATAATTTTCTACTGTCGCAAATTTTAATTACGCCAGGGATTGCCTTTTCTATAGTAAATTATTCAAAAAATAATTTTATACTGTCGCAAACTTTAAGTGCGCCAGGGATTGCCTTTTCTATAGTAAATTATTCAAAAAATAATTTTTTACTCTCGCAAATTTTAATTGCGCCAGGGATTGCCTTTTCTATATTGAATTATTCAAAAAATAACTTTATACTGTCGCAAATTCTAAGTGCGCCAGGGATTGCCTTTTCTATAGTAAATTATTCAAAAAATAATTTTCTACTGTCGCAAATTTTAAATATCCCAGGGATTGCCTTTTCTATAGTAAATTTCTCACAAATTAATTTCTTACTGTCGCAAATTTTAAATACGCCAGGGATTGCCTTTTCTACAGTAAATTTTCCGAAAATAATTTTCTACTGTCGCAAATTTTAATTACGCCAGGGATTGCCTTTTCTATAGTAAATTTTGCAAAAAATAATTTCTACTGTTGCAAATTTTAATTGCGCCAGGGATTGGCTTTTCTATAGTAAATTATTCAAAAAATAATTTTCTACTGTCGCAAATTTTAATTGCGCCAGGGATTGCCTTTTCTATAGTAAATTATTCAAAAAATAATTTTCAACTCTCGCAAATTTTAATTGCGCCAGGGATTGCCTTTTCTATAGTAAATTATTCAAAAAATAATTTTCAACTGTCGCAAATTGTAATTGCGCCAGGGATTGTCTTTTCTATAGTAAATTATTCAAAAAATAATTTTATACTGTTGCAAATTTTAATTACGCCAGGGATTGCCTTTTCTATAATAAATTATTCAAAAATTAATTTTTTTCTGTCGCAAATTTCAAATACGCCACGGATTGCATTTTCTATAGTAAATTATTCAAAAAATAATTTTTTACTGTCGAAAATTTTAATTGCGCCAGGGATTGCCTTTTCTATAGTAAACTTTTCAAAAATAATTTCCTACTGTCGCAAATTTTAATTACGCCAGGGATTGCCTTTTCTATAGTAAATTATTCAAAAAATAATTTTATACTGTCGCAAATTTTAATTGCGCCAGGGATTGCCTTTTCTATAGTAAATTATTCAAAAAATAATTTTTTACTGTCGCAAATTTTAAATATCCCAGGGATTGCCTTTTCTACAGTAAATTTTGCAAAAAATAATTTTTTACTGTCGCAAATTTTAATTGCGCCAGGGATTGCCTTTTCTACAGTAAATTATTAAAAAAATAATTTTTTACTATCGCAAATTTTAATTGCGCCAGGGATTGCCTTTTCTATAGTAAATTATTCAAAAAATAATTTTATACTGTCGCAAATTTTAATTACGCCAGGGATTGCCTTTTCTATAGTAAATTATTCAAAAAATAATTTTCTACTGTCGCAAATTTTAATTACGCCAGGGATTGCCTTTTCTATAGTAAATTATTCAAAAAATAATTTTATACTGTCGCAAATTTTAATTGCGCCAGGGATTGCCTTTTCTATAGTAAATTATTCAAAAAATAATTTTATACTGTCGCAAATTTTAATTGCGCCAGGGATTGCCTTTTCTATAGTAAATTTTGCATAAAATAATTTTATACTGTCGCAAATTTTAATTACGCCAGGGATTGCCTTTTCTATAGTAAATTATTCAAAAAACAATTTTATACTGTCGCAAATTTTAATTGGGCCAGGGATTGCCTTTTCTATAGTAAATTTTGCAAAAAATAATTTTATACTGTCGCAAATTTTAATTACGCCAGGGATTGCCTTTTCTATAGTATATTATTCAAAAAATAATTTTCTACTGTCGCAAATTTTAATTACGCCAGGGATTGCCTTTTCTATAGTAAATTATTCAAAAAATAATTTTATACTGTCGCAAATTTTAAGTGCGCCAGGGATTGCCTTTTCTATAGTAAATTATTCAAAAAATAATTTTATACTGTCGCAAATTTTAATTGCGCCAGGGATTGCCTTTTCTATAGTAAATTATTCAAAAAATAATTTTATACTGTCGAAAATTTTAATTACGCCAGGGATTGCCTTTTCTATAGTAAATTATTCAAAAAATAATTTTATACTGTCGCAAATTTTAAGTGCGCCAGGGATTGCCTTTTCTATAGTAAAATATTCAAAAAATAATTTTCTACCGTCGCAAATTTTAATTGCGCCAGGGATTGCCTTTTCTATAGTAAATTATTCAAAAAATAATTTTATACTGTCGCAAATTTTAATTACGCCAGGGATTGCCTTTTCTATAGTAAATTATTCAAAAAATAATTTTCTACTGTCGCAAATTTTAATTGCGCCAGGGATTGCCTTTTCTATAGTAAATTATTCAAAAAATAATTTTTTACTCTCGCAAATTTCAATTTCGCCAGGTAAATTTTTCACAAATTAATTTTTTACTGTCGCAAATTTTAAATACGCCAGGGATTGCCTTTTCTATAGTAAATTATTCAAAAAATAATTTTTTACTGTCGCAAATTTTAATTGCGCCAGGGATTGCCTTTTCTATAGTAAACTTTTCAAAAAATAATTTTCTACTCTCGCAAATTTTAATTACAGTAATCTACAGTAAATTTTTCAAAATATTAATTTTTTACTGTCGAAAATTTTAATTACGCCAGGGATTGCCTTTTCTATAGTAAATTATTCAAAAAATAATTTTCTACTGTCGCAAATTTTAATTGCGCCAGGGATTGCCTTTTCTATAGTAAAATATTCAAAAAATAATTTTTTACTCTCACAAATTAATTTTTTACTGTCGCAAATTTTAATTGCGCCAGGGATTGCCTTTTCTATAGTAAACTTTTCAAAAAATAATTTTCTACTGTCGCAAATTTTAATTACAGTAATCTACAGTACATTTTTCAAAATATTAATTTTTTACTGTCGAAAATTTTAATTACGCCAGGGATTGCCTTTTCTATAGTAAGTTTTGCAAAAAATAATTTTATAATGTCGCAAATTGTAATTGCGCCAGGGATTGCCTTTTCTATAGTAAATTATTCAAAAAATAATTTCTTACTGTCGCAAATTTTAAATACGCCAGGGATTGCCGTTTCTATAGTAAATTATTCAAAAAATAATTTTTTTACTGTCGCAAATTTTAAATACGCCAGGGATTGCCTTTTCTATAGTAAATTATTCAAAAAATAATTTTATACTGTCGCAAATTTTAATTACGCCAGGGATTGCCTTTTCTATAGTAGATTATTCAAAAAATAATTTTCTACTGTCGCAAATTTTAATTACGCCAGGGATTGCCTTTTCTATAGTAAATTATTCAAAAAATAATTTTATACTGTCGCAAACTTTAAGTGCGCCAGGGATTGCCTTTTCTATAGTAAATTATTCAAAAAATAATTTTTTACTCTCGCAAATTTTAATTGCGCCAGGGATTGCCTTTTCTATATTAAATTATTCAAAAAATAACTTTATACTGTCGCAAATTCTAAGTGCGCCAGGGATTGCCTTTTCTATAGTAAATTATTCATAAAATAATTTTCTACTGTCGCAAATTTTAAATATCCCAGGGATTGCCTTTTCTATAGTAAATTTCTCACAAATTAATTTCTTACTGTCGCAAATTTTAAATACGCCAGGGATTGCCTTTTCTACAGTAAATTTTCCAAAAATAATTTTCTACTGTCGCAAATTTTAATTACGCCAGGGATTGCCTTTTCTATAGTAAATTTTGCAAAAAATAATTTCTACTGTTGCAAATTTTAATTGCGCCAGGGATTGCCTTTTCTATAGTAAATTATTCAAAAAATAATTTTCTACTGTCGCAAATTTTAATTGCGCCAGGGATTGCCTTTTCTATAGTAAATTATTCAAAAAATAATTTTCAACTCTCGCAAATTTTAATTGCGCCAGGGATTGCCTTTTCTATAGTAAATTATTCAAAAAATAATTTTCAACTGTCGCAAATTGTAATTGCGCCAGGGATTGTCTTTTCTATAGTAAATTATTCAAAAAATAATTTTATACTGTTGCAAATTTTAATTACGCCAGGGATTGCCTTTTCTATAATAAATTATTCAAAAATTAATTTTTTACTGTCGCAAATTTCAAATACGCCACGGATTGCATTTTCTATAGTAAATTATTCAAAAAATAATTTTTTACTATCGAAAATTTTAATTGCGCCAGGGATTGCCTTTTCTATAGTAAACTTTTCAAAAAATAATTTCCTACTGTCGCAAATTTTAATTACGCCAGGGATTGCCTTTTCTATAGTAAATTATTCAAAAAATAATTTTATACTGTCGCAAATTTTAATTGCGCCAGGGATTGCCTTTTCTATAGTAATTTATTCAAAAAATAATTTTTTACTGTCGCAAATTTTAAATATCCCAGGGATTGCCTTTTCTACAGTAAATTTTGCAAAAAATAATTTTTTACTGTCGCAAATTTTAATTGCGCCAGGGATTGCCTTTTCTACAGTAAATTATTAAAAAAATAATTTTTTACTGTCGCAAATTGTAATTACGCCAGGGATTGCCTTTTCTATAGTAAATTATTCAAAAAATAATTTTCAACTGTCGCAAATTTTAATTACGCCAGGGATTGCCTTTTCTATAGTAAATTATTCAAAAAATAATTTTTTACTGTCGCAAATTTTAATTGCCCAGGGATTGCCTTTTCTATATTAAATTATTCAAAAAATAATTTCTTACTGTCGCAAATTTTAAATACGCCAGGGATTGCCTTTTCTATAGTAAATTATTCAAAAAATAATTTTTTACTGTCGCAAATTTTAAATACGCCAGGGATTGCCTTTTCTATAGTAAATTATTCAAAAAATAATTTTCTACTGTCACAAATTTTAATTACGCCAGGGATTGCCTTTTCTATAGTAAATTATTCAAAAAATAATTTTTTACTGTCGCAAATTTCAAATCCGCCAGGGATTGCCTTTTCTATATTAAATTATTCAAAAAATAATTTTTTAATATCGCAAGTTTTAATTGCGCCAGGCATTGCCTTTTCTACAGTAAATTTTGCAAAAAATAATTTTTTACTGTCGCAAATTTTAATTACGCCAGGGATTGCCTTTTCTATAGTAAATTATTCAAAAAATAATTTTATACTGTCGCAAATTTTAATTACGCCAGGGATTGCCTTTTCTATAGTAAATTATTCAAAAAATAATTTTCTACTGTCGCAAATTTTAATTGCGCCAGGGATTTCCTTTTCTATAGTAAATTATTCAAAAAATAATTTTCTACTGTCGCAAATTTTAAGTGCGCCAGGGATTGCCTTTTCTATAGTAAATTATTCAAAAAATAGTTTTATACTGTCGCAAATTTTAATTGCGCCAGGGATTGCCTTTTCTATAGTAAATTATTCAAAAAATAATTTTATACTGTCGCAAATTTTAATTACGCCAGGGATTGCCTATTCTATAGTAAATTATTCAAAAAATAATTGTCTACTGTCGCAAATTTTAATTGCGCCAGGGATTTCCTTTTCTATAGTAAATTATTCAAAAAATAATTTTTTACTCTCACAAATTTCAATTTCGCCAGGTAAATTTTCACAAATTAATTTTTTACTGTCGCAAATTTTAATTACGCCAGGGATTGCATTTTCTATAGTAAATTATTCAAAAAATAATTTTCTACTGTCGCAAATTTTAATTGCGCCAGGGATTGCCTTTTCTATAGTAAATTATTCAAAAAATAATTTTATACTGTCGCAAATTTTAATTGCGCCAGGGATCGCCTTTTCTATAGTAAATTATTCAAAAAATAATTTTCAATTGTCGTAAATTTTAATTACGCCAGGGATTGCCTTTTCTATAGTAAATTATTCAAAAAATAATTTTCTACTGTCGCAAATTTTAATTACGCCAGGGATTGCCTTTTCTATAGTAAATTTTTCAAAAAATAATTTTTTACTATCGCAAGTTTTAATTACGCCAGGGATTGCCTTTTGTATAGTAAATTTTTCAAAAAATAATTTTTTACTGTCGCAAATTTTAAATATCCCAGGGATTGCCTTTTCTATAGTAAATTTCTCACAAATTAATTTCTTACTGTCGCAAATTTTAAATACGCCAGGGATTGCCTTTTCTATAGTAAATTATTCAAAAAATAATTTTTTACTGTCGCAAATTTTAAATATCCCAGGGATTACCTTTTCTATAGTAAATTATTCAAAAAATAATTTTCAACTGTCGCAAATTTTAATTACGCCAGGGATTGCCTTTTCTATAGTAAATTATTCAAAAAATAAGTTTTTACTGTCGCAAATTTTAATTACGCCAGGGATTGCCTTTTCTATAGTAAATTATTCCAAAAATAATTTTCAACTGTCGCCAATTTTAATTACGCCAGGGATTGCCTTTTCTATAGTAAATTATTCAAAAAATAATTTTCAACTGTCGCAAATTTTAATTACGAAAGGGAGTGCCTTTTCTATAGTAAATTATTCAAAAAATAATTTTATACTGTCGCAAATTTTAAGTGCGCCAGGGATTGCCTTTTCTATAGTAAATTATTCAAAAAATAATTTTTTACTGTCGCAAATTTTAATTACGCCAGGGATTGCCTTTTCTATAGTAAATTATTCAAAAAATAATTTTATACTGTCGCAAATTTTAATTACGCCAGGGATTGCCTTTTCTATAGCAAATTATTCAAAAAATAATTTTCTACTGTCGCAAATTTTAATTGCGCCAGGGATTGCCTTTTCTATAGTAAATTATTCAAAAAATAATTTTCTACTGTCGCAAATTTTAAGTGCGCCAGGGATTGCCTTTTCTATAGTAAATTATTCAAAAAATAATTTTATACTGTCGCAAATTTTAATTGCGCCAGGGATTGCCTTTTCTATAGTAAATTATTCAAAAAATAATTTTATACTGTCGCAAATTTTAATTACGCCAGGGATTGCCTATTCTATAGTAAATTATTCAAAAAATAATTTTCTACTATCGCAAATTTTAATTGCGCCAGGGATTGCCTTTTCTATAGTAAATTATTCAAAAAATAATTTTTTACTCTCACAAATTTCAATTTCGCCAGGTAAATTTTCATAAATTAATTTTTTACTGTCGCAAATTTTAATTACGCCAGGGATTGCCTTTTCTATAGTAAATTATTCAAAAAATAATTTTCTACTGTCGCAAATTTTAATTACGCCAGTGATTGCCTTTTCTATAGTAAATTATTCAAAAAATAATTTTCTACTGTCGCAAATTTTAAGTGCGCCAGGGATTGCCTTTTCTATAGTAAATTTTTCAAAAATTAATTTTATACTGTCGCAAATTTTAAATACGCCAGGGATTGCCTTTTCTATAGTAAATTATTCAAAAAATAATTTTCTACTGTCGCAAATTTTAATTACGCCAGGGATTTCCTTTTCTATAGTAAATTATCCAAAAAATAATTTTTTACTGTCGCAAATTTTAATTGCGCCAGGGATTGCCTTTTCTATAGTAAATTATTCAAAAAATAATTTTTTACTGTAGCAAATTTTAAATACGCCAGGGATTGCCTTTTCTATAGTAAATTATTCAAAAAATAATTTTTTACTGTCGCAAATTTTAAATATCCCAGGGATTGCCTTTTCTATAGTAAATTATTCAAAAAATAATTTTCAACTGTCGCAAATTTTAATTACGCCAGGGATTGCCTTTTCTATAGTAAATTATTCAAAAAATAAGTTTTTACTGTCGCAAATTTTAATTACGCCAGGGATTGCCTTTTCTATAGTAAATTATTCCAAAAATAATTTTCAACTGTCGCCAATTTTAATTACGCCAGGGATTGGCTTTTCTATAGTAAATTATTCAAAAAATAATTTTCAACTGTCGCAAATTTTAATTACGAAAGGGAGTGCCTTTTCTATAGTAAATTATTCAAAAAATAATTTTATATTGTCGCAAATTTTAAGTGCGCCAGGGATTGCCTTATCTATAGTAAATTATTCAAAAAATTATTTTTTACTGTCTCAAATTTTAATTACGCCAGGGATTGCCTTTTCTATAGTAAATTATTCAAAAAATAATTTTATACTGTCGCAAATTTTAATTACGCCAGGGATTGCCTTTTCTATAGTAAATTATTCAAAAAATAATTTTCTACTGTCGCAAATTTTAATTGCGCCAGGGATTGCCTTTTCTATAGTAAATTATTCAAAAAATAATTTTGTACTGTCGCAAATTTTAAGTGCGCCAGGGATTGCCTTTTCTATAGTAAATTATTCAAAAAATAATTTTATACTGTCGCAAATTTTAATTGCGCCAGGGATTGCCTTTTCTATAGTAAATTATTCAAAATATTAATTTTTTACTATCGCAAGTTTTAATTGCGCCAGGTATTGCCTTTTCTACAGTAAATTTTGCAAAAAATAATTTTTTACTGTCGCAAATTTTAATTGCGCCAGGGATTGCCTTTTCTATAGTAAACTTTTCAAAAAATAATTTTTTACTGTCGCAAATTTTAATTACGCCAGGGATTGCCTTTTCTATAGTAAATTTCTCACAAAATAATTTTATACTGTCGCAAATTTTAAGTGCGACAGGGATTGCCGTTTCTATAGTAAATTATTCAAAAAATAATTTTTTACTGTCGCAAATTTTAATTACGCCAGGGATTGCCTTTTCTATAGTAAATTATTCAAAAAATAATTTTTTACTGTCGCAAATTTTAATTACGCCAGGGATTGCCTTTTCTACAGTAAATTTTGCAAAAAATAATTTTTTACTGTCGCAAATTTTAATTACGCCAGGGATTGCCTTTTCTACAGTAAATTTTGCAAAAAATAATTTTTTACTGTCGCAAATTCTAATTACGCCATGGATTGCCTTTTCTATAGTAAATTATTCAAAAAATAATTTTCAACTGTCGCAAATTTTAAATATCCCAGGGATTGCCTTTTCTATAGTAAATTATTCAAAAAATAATTTTATACTGTCGCAAATTTTAATTACGCCAGGGATTGCCTTTTCTATAGTAAATTATTCAAAAAATAATTTTTTACTGTCGCAAATTTTAATTACGCCAGGGATTGCCTTTTCTATAGTAAATTTTGCAAAAAAATAATTTTTTACTGTCGCAAATTTTAAATATCCCAGGGATTGCCTTTTCTATAGTAAATTTCTCACAAATTAATTTTCTATTGTCGCAAATTTTAATTACGCCAGGGATTGCCTATTCTATAGTAAATTATTCAAAAAATAATTTTTTACTGTCGCAAATTGTAATTACGCCAGGGATTGCCTTTTCTATAGTAAATTATTCAAAAAATAATTTTCAACTGTCGCAAATTTTAATTACGCCAGGGATTGCCTTTTCTATAGTAAATTATTCAAAAAATAATTTTTTACTGTCGCAAATTTTAATTGCCCAGGGATTGCCTTTTCTTTATTAAATTATTCAAAAAATAATTTCTTACTGTCGCAAATTTTAAATACGCCAGGGATTGCCTTTTCTATAGTAAATTATTCAAAAAATAATTTTTTACTGTCGCAAATTTTAAATACGCCAGGGATTGCCTTTTCTATAGTAAATTATTCAAAAAATAATTTTCTACTGTCACAAATTTTAATTACGCCAGGGATTGCCTTTTCTATAGTAAATTATTCAAAAAATAATTTTTTACTGTCGCAAATTTCAAATCCGCCAGGGATTGCCTTTTCTATAGTAAATTATTCAAAAAATAATTTTTTAATATCGCAAGTTTTAATTGCGCCAGGCATTGCCTTTTCTACAGTAAATTTTGCAAAAAATAATTTTTTACTGTCGCAAATTTTAATTACGCCAGGGATTGCCTTTTCTATAGTAAATTATTCAAAAAATAATTTTATACTGTCGCAAATTTTAATTACGCCAGGGATTGCCTTTTCTATAGTAAATTATTCAAAAAATAATTTTCTACTGTTTCTACTGTCGCAAATTTTAATTGCGCCAGGGATTTCCTTTTCTATAGTAAATTATTCAAAAAATAATTTTCTACTGTCGCAAATTTTAAGTGCGCCAGGGATTGCCTTTTCTATAGTAAATTATTCAAAAAATAATTTTATACTGTCGCAAATTTTAATTGCGCCAGGGATTGCCTTTTCTATAGTAAATTATTCAAAAAATAATTTTATATTGTCGCAAATTTTAATTACGCCAGGGATTGCCTATTCTATAGTAAATTATTCAAAAAATAATTTTCTACTGTCGCAAATTTTAATTGCGCCAGGGATTGCCTTTTCTATAGTAAATTATTCAAAAAATAATTTTTTACTCTCACAAATTTCAATTTCGCCAGGTAAATTTTCACAAATTAATTTTTTACTGTCGCAAATTTTAATTACGCCAGGGATTGCCTTTTCTATAGTAAATTATTCAAAAAATAATTTTCTACTGTCGCAAATTTTAATTACGCCAGGGATTGCCTTTTCTATAGTAAATTATTCAAAAAATAATTTTCTACTGTCGCAAATTTTAAGTGCGCCAGGGATTGCCTTTTCTATAGTAAATTTTTCAAAAATTAATTTTATACTGTCGCAAATTTTAATTACGCCAGGGATTGCCTTTTCTATAGTAAATTATTCAAAAAATAATTTTCTACTGTCGCAAATTTTAATTACGCCAGGGATTGCCTTTTCTATAGTAAATTATCCAAAAAATAATTTTTTACTGTCGCAAATTTTAATTGCGCCAGGGATTGCCTTTTCTATAGTAAAATATTCAAAAAATAATTTTTTACTATCGCAAATTTTAATTGAGCCAGGGATTGCCTTTTCTACAGTAAATTTTTCAAAATATTAATTTTTTACTATCGCAAGTTTTAATTGCGCCAGGGATTGCCTTTTCTACAGTAAATTTTGCAAAAAATAATTTTTTACTGTCGCAAATTTTAATTGCGCCAGGGATTGCCTTTTCTATAGTAAATTTCTCACAAAATAATTTTATACTGTCGCAAATTTTAAGTGCGACAGGGATTGCCTTTTCTATAGTAAATTATTCAAAAAATAATTTTTTACTGTCGCAAATTTTAATTACGCCAGGGATTGCCTTTTCTATAGTAAATTATTCAAAAAATAATTTTTTACTGTCGCAAATTTTAATTGCGCCAGGGATTGCCTTTTCTATAGTAAATTATTCAAAAAATAATTTTCTACTGTCGCAAATTTTAATTACGCCAGGGATTACCTTTTCTACAGTAAATTTTGCAAAAAATAATTTTTTACTGTCGCAAATTTTAATTACGCCAGGGATTGCCCTTTCTATAGTAAATTATTCAAAAAATAATTTTCAACTGTCGCAAATTTTAAAAATCCCAGGGACTGCCTTTTCTATAGTAAATTATTCAAAAAATAATTTTCAACTGTCGCAAATTTTAAATATCCCAGGGATTGCCTTTTCTATAGTAAATTATTCAAAAAATAATTTTTTACTGTCGCAAATTTTAATTACGCCAGGGATTGCCTTTTCTATAGTAAATTTTGCAAAAAAATAATTTTCTACTGTCGCAAATTTTAAATATCCCAGGGATTGCCTTTTCTATAGTAAATTTCTCACAAATTAATTTTCTACTGCCGCAAATTTTAATTACGCCAGGGATTGCCTTTTCTATAGTAAATTATTCAAAAAATAATTTTTTACTGTCGCAAATTGTAATTACGCCAGGGATTGCCTTTTCTATGGTAAATTATTCAAAAAATAATTTTCAACTATCGCAAATTTTAATTACGCCAGGGATTGCCTTTTCTATAGTAAATTATTCAAAAAATAATTTTTTACTGTCGCAAATTTTAATTGCGCCAAGGATTGCCTTTTCTATAGTAAATTATTCAAAAAATAATTTCTTACTATCGCAAATTTTAAATACGCCAGGGATTGCCTTTTCTATAGTAAATTATTCAAAAAATAATTTTTTACTGTCGCAAATTTTAAATACGCCAGGGATTGCCTTTTCTATAGTAAATTATTCAAAAAATAATTTTCTACTGTCACAAATTTTAATTACGCCAGGGATTGCCTTTTCTATAGTAAATTATTCAAAAAATAATTTTTTACTGTCGCAAATTTCAAATCCGCCAGCGATTGCCTTTTCTATAGTAAATTATTCAAAAAATAATTTTTTACTATCGCAAGTTTTAATTGCGCCAGGGATTGCCTTTTCTACAGTAAATTTTGCAAAAAATAATTTTTTACTGTCGCAAATTTTAATGCGCCAGGGATTGCCTTTTCTATAGTAAACTTTTCAAAAAATAATTTTCTACTGTCGCAAATTTTAATTACGCCAGGGATTGCCTTTTCTATAGTAAATTATTCAAAAAATAATTTTATATTGTCGCAAATTTTAATTACGCCAGGGATTGCCTTTTCTATAATAAATTATTCAAAAAATAATTTTCTACTGTCGCAAATTTTAATTGCGCCAGGGATTGCCTTTTCTATAGTAAATTATTCAAAAAATAATTTTTGCTCTCGCAAATTTCAATTTCGCCAGGTAAATTTTTCACAAATTAATTTTTTACCGTCGCAAATTTTAAATACGCCAGGGATTGCCTTTTCTATAGTAAATTATTCAAAAAATAATTTTTTACTGTCGCAAATTTTAATTGCGCCAGGGATTGCCTTTTCTATAGTAAATTATTCAAAAAATAATTTTATACTGTCGCAAATTTTAATTACGCCAGGGATTGCCTTTTCTACAGTAAATTTTTCAAAATATTAATTTTTTTACTGTCGAAAATTTTAATTGCGCCAGGGATTGCCTTTTCTATAGTAAATTATTCAAAAAATAATTTTCTACCGTCGCAAATTTTAATTACGCCAGGGATTGCCTTTTCTATAGTAAATTATTAAAAAAATAATTTTTTACTGTCGCAAATTTTAAATACGCCAGGGATTGCCTTTTCTATAGTTAATTATTCAAAAAATAATTTTCTATTGTCGCAAATTTTAATTGCGCCAGGGATTGCCTTTTCTATAGTAAATTATTCAAAAAATAATTTTATACTGTCGCAAATTTTAAGTGCGCCAGGGATTGCTTTTTCTATAGTAAATTATTCAAAAAATAATTTTTTACTGTCGCAAATTTTAATTACGCCAGGGATTGCCTTTTCTATAGTAAATTATTCAAAAAATAATTTTTTACTGTCGCAAATTTTAATTACGCCAGGGATTGCCTTTTCTATAGTAAATTATTCAAAAAATAATTTTCTACTGTCGCAAATCTTAATTGCGCCAGGGATTGCCTTTTCTATAGTAAATTATTCAAAAAATAATTTTTTACTCTCGCAAATTTCAATTTCGCCAGGTAAATTTTTCACAAATTAATTTTTTACTGTCGCAAATTTTAAATACGCCAGGGATTGCCTTTTCTATAGTAAATTATTCAAAAAATAATTTTTTACTGTCGCAAATTTTAATTGCGCCAGGGATTGCTTTTTCTATAGTAAACTTTTCAAAAAATAATTTTCTACTGTCGCAAATTTTAATTACGCCAGGGATTGCCTTTTCTACAGTAAATTTTTCAAAATATTAATTTTTTACTGTCGAAAATTTTAATTACGCCAGGGATTGCCTTTTCTATAGTAAATTTTGCAAAAAATAATTTTATACTGTCGCAAATTTTAATTACGCCAGGGATTGCCTTTTCTATAGTAAATTTTGCAAAAAATAATTTTTTACTGTCGCAAATTTTAATTACGCCAGGGATTGCCTTTTCTATAGTAAATTTTTCAAAAAATAATTTTCTACTTTCGCAAATTTTACTTGCGCCAGGGATTGCCTTTTCTATAGTAAATTATTCAAAAAATAATTTTATACTGTCGCAAATTTTAATTACGCCAGGGATTGCCTTTTCTATAGTAAATTTCTCACAAATTAATTTTCTACTGTCGCAAATTTTAATTACGCCAGGGATTGCCTTTTCTATAGTAAATTATTCAAAAAATAATTTTATACTGTCGCAAATTTTAATTACGCCAGGGATTGCCTTTTCTATAGTAAATTATTCAAAAAATAATTTTTTACTGTCGCAAATTTTAATTGCGCCAGGGATTGCCTTTTCTATAGTAAATTATTCAAAAAATAATTTTCTACTGTCGCAAATTTTAATTACGCCAGGGATTGCCTTTTCTATAGTAAATTTTTCACAAATTAATTTTTTACTGTCGGAAATTTTAAATATGCCAGGGATTGCCTTTTCTATAGTAAATTATTCAAAAAATAATTTTTTACTGTCGCAAATTTTAATTGCGCCAGGGATTACCTTTTTCTATAGTAAATTATTCAAAAAATAATTTTATATTGTCGCAAATTTTAATTACGCCAGGGATTGCCTTTTCTATAGTAAATTATTCAAAAAATAATTTTTTACTCTCGCAAATTTCAATTTCGCCAGGTAAATTTTTCACAAATTAATTTTCTACTGTCGCAAATTTTAATTACGCCAGGGATTGCCTTTTCTATAGTAAATTATTCAAAAAATAATTTTATACTGTCGCAAATTTTAATTACGCCAGGGATTGCCATTTCTATAGTAAATTATTCAAAAAATAATTTTCTACTGTCGCAAATTTTAATTACGCCAGGGATTGCCTTTTCTATAGTAAATTATTCAAAAAATAATTGTTTACTCTCGCAAATTTCAATCTCGCCAAGTAAATTTTTCACAAATTAATTTTCTACTGTCGCAAATTTTAATTACGCCAGGGATTGCCTTTTCTATAGCAAATTATTCAAAAAATAATTTTATACTGTCGCAAATTTTAATTACGCCAGGGATTGCCTTTTCTATAGTAAATTATTCAAAAAATAATTTTTTACTGTCGCAAATTTTAATTGCGCCAGGGATTGCCTTTTCTATAGTAAATTATTCAAAAAATAATTTTCTTCTGTCGCAAATTTTAATTACGCCAGGTATTGCCTTTTCTATAGTAAATTTCTCACAAATTAATTTTCTACTGTGGCAAATTTTAATTACGCCAGGGATTGCCTTTTCTATAGTAAATTTTGCAAAAAATAATTTTCTACTGTAGCAAATTTTAATTGCGCCAGGGATTGCCTTTTCTATAGTAAATTATTCAAAAAATAATTTTCAACTGTCGCAAATTTTAAATATCCCAGGGATTGCCTTTTCTACAGTAAATTATTCAAAAAATAATTTTATACTGTCGCAAATTTTAATTACGCCAGGGATTGCCTTTTCTATAGTAAATTATTCAAAAAATAATTTTCTACTGTCGCAAATTTTAATTGCGCCAGGGATTGCCTTTTCTATAGTAAATTTTTCAAAAAATAATTTTCTACTGTCGCAAATTTTAATTACGCCAGGGATTGCCTTTTCTATAGTAAATTATTGAAAAAATAATTTTCAACTGTCGCAAATTTTAAATATCACAGGGATTGCCTTTTCTATAGTAAATTATTCAAAAAATAATTTTCTACTGTCGCAAATTTTAACTACGCCAGGGATTGCCTTTTCTATAGTAAATTATTCAAAAAATAATTTTCTACTGTCGCAAATTTTAATTACGCCAGGGATTGCCTTTTCTATAGTAAATTATTCAAAAAATAATTTTTTACTCTCGCAAATTTCAATTTCGCCAGGTAAATTTTTCACAAATTAATTTTCTACTGTCGCAAATTTTAATTACGCCAGGGATTGCCTTTTCTATAGTAAATTATTCAAAAAATAATTTTATACTGTCGCAAATTGTAATTGCGCCAGGGATTGCCTTTTCTATAGTAAATTATTCAAAAAATAATTTTTTACTGTCGCAAATTTTAATTGCGCCAGGGATTGCCTTTTCTATAGTAAATTATTCAAAAAATAATTTTATACCGTCGTAAATTTTAATTGCGCCAGGGATTGCCTTTTCTATAGTAAATTATTCAAAAAATAATTTTCTAGTGTCGCAAATTTTAATTACGCCAAGAATTGCCTTTTCTATAGTAAATTATTCAAAAAATAATTTTATACTGTCGCAAATTTTAATTACGCCAGGGATTGCCTTTTCTATAGTAAATTATTCAAAAAGTAATTTTCTACTGTCGCAAATTTTAATTGCGCCAGGGATTGCCTTTTCTATAGTAAATTATTCAAAAAATAATTTTCTACTGTCGCAAATTTTAATTGCGCCAGGGATTGCCTTTTCTATAGTAAATTATCCAAAAAATAATTTTTTACTCTCGCAAATTTCAATTTCGCCAGGTAAATTTTTCACAAATTAATTTTCTACTGTCGCAAATTTTAATTACGCCAGAGATTGCCTTTTCTATAGTAAATTATTCAAAAAATAATTTTATACTGTCGCAAATTGTAATTGCGCCAGGGATTGCCTTTTCTATAGTAAATTATTCAAAAATAATTTTCTTCTGTCGCAAATTGTAATTTCGCAGGGATTGCCTTTTCTATAGTAAATTATTCAAAAAATAATTTTATACTGTCGCAAATTTTAATTGCGCCAGGGATTGCCTTTTCTATAGTAAATTATTCAAAAAATAATTTTCAATTGTCGCAAATTTTAATTGCGCCAGGGATTGCCTTTTCTATAGTAAATTATTCAAAAAATAATTTTTTACTCTCGCAAATTTCAATTTCGCCAGGTAAATTTTTCACAAATTAATTTTCTACTGTCGCAAATTTTAATTACGCCAGGGATTGCCTTTTCTATAGTAAATTATTCAAAAAATATTTTTATACTGTCGTAAATTTTAATTGCGCAAGGAATGCCTTTTCTATAGTAAATTATTCAAAAAATATTTTTCAACTGTCGCAAATTTTAATTACGCCAGGGATTGCCTTTTCTATAGTAAATTATTCAAAAAATAATTTTTTACTCTCGCAAATTTCAATCTAGCCAAGTAAATTTTTCACAAATTAATTTTCTACTGTCGCAAATTTTAATTACGCCAGGGATTGCCTTTTCTATAGCAAATTATTCAAAAAATAATTTTATACTGTCGCAAATTTTAATTACGCCAGGGATTGCCTTTTCTATAGTAAATTATTCAAAAAATAATTTTTTACTGTCGCAAATTTTAATTGCGCCAGGGATTGCCTTTTCTATAGTAAATTATTCAAAAAATAATTTTCTTCTGTCGCAAATTTTAATTACGCCAGGTATTGCCTTTTCTATAGTAAATTTCTCACAAATTAATTTTCTACTGTGGCAAATTTTAATTACGCCAGGGATTGCCTTTTCTATAGTAAATTTTGCAAAAAATAATTTTCTACTGTAGCAAATTTTAATTGCGCCAGGGATTGCCTTTTCTATAGTAAATTATTCAAAAAATAATTTTCAACTGTCGCAAATTTTAAATATCCCAGGGATTGCCTTTTCTACAGTAAATTATTCAAAAAATAATTTTATACTGTCGCAAATTTTAATTACGCCAGGGATTGCCTTTTCTATAGTAAATTATTCAAAAAATAATTTTCTACTGTCGCAAATTTTAATTGCGCCAGGGATTGCCTTTTCTATAGTAAATTTTTCAAAAAAAAATTTTCTACTGTCGCAAATTTTAATTACGCCAGGGATTGCCTTTTCTATAGTAAATTATTCAAAAAATAAATTTCAACTGTCGCAAATTTTAAATATCACAGGGATTGCCTTTTCTATAGTAAATTATTCAAAAAATAATTTTCTACTGTCGCAAATTTTAACTACGCCAGGGATTGCCTTTTCTATAGTAAATTATTCAAAAAATAATTTTCTACTGTCGCAAATTTTAATTACGCCAGGGATTGCCTTTTCTATAGTAAATTATTCAAAAAATAATTTTTTACTCTCGCAAATTTCAATTTCGCCAGGTAAATTTTTCACAAATTAATTTTCTACTGTCGCAAATTTTAATTACGCCAGGGATTGCCTTTTCTATAGTAAATTATTCAAAAAATAATTTTATACTGTCGCAAATTGTAATTGCGCCAGGGATTGCCTTTTCTATAGTAAATTATTCAAAAAATAATTTTTTACTGTCGCAAATTTTAATTGCGCCAGGGATTGCCTTTTCTATAGTAAATTATTCAAAAAATAATTTTATACCGTCGTAAATTTTAATTGCGCCAGGGATTGCCTTTTCTATAGTAAATTATTCAAAAAATAATTTTCTAGTGTCGCAAATTTTAATTACGCCAGGAATTGCCTTTTCTATAGTAAATTATTCAAAAAATAATTTTATACTGTCGCAAATTTTAATTACGCCAGGGATTGCCTTTTCTATAGTAAATTATTCAAAAAGTAATTTTCTACTGTCGCAAATTTTAATTGCGCCAGGGATTGCCTTTTCTATAGTAAATTATTCAAAAAATAATTTTCTACTGTCGCAAATTTTAATTGCGCCAGGGATTGCCTTTTCTATAGTAAATTATCCAAAAAATAATTTTTTACTCTCGCAAATTTCAATTTCGCGAGGTAAATTTTTCACAAATTAATTTTCTACTGTCGCAAATTTTAATTACGCCAGGGATTGCCTTTTCTATAGTAAATTATTCAAAAAATAATTTTATACTGTCGCAAATTGTAATTGCGCCAGGGATTGCCTTTTCTATAGTAAATTATTCAAAAAATAATTTTCAATTGTCGCAAATTTTAATTGCGCCAGGGATTGCCTTTTCTATAGTAAATTATTCAAAAAATAATTTTTTACTCTCGCAAATTTCAATTTCGCCAGGTAAATTTTTCACAAATTAATTTTCTACTGTCGCAAATTTTAATTACGCCAGGGATTGCCTTTTCTATAGTAAATTATTCAAAAAATATTTTTATACTGTCGTAAATTTTAATTGCGCAAGGAATGCCTTTTCTATAGTAAATTATTCAAAAAATATTTTTCAACTGTCGCAAATTTTAAATATCCCAGGGATTGCCTTTTCTATAGTAAATTATTCAAAAAATAATTTTCAACTGTCGCAAATTTTAATTACGCCAGGGATTGTCTTTTCTATAGTAAATTATTCAAAAAATAATTTTCTACTGTCGCAAATTTTAATTACGCCAGGGATTGCCTTTTCTATAGTAAATTATTCAAAAAATAATTTTCTACTGTCGCAACTTTTAATTGCGCCAGGGATTGCCTTTTCTATAGTAAATTATTCAAAAAATAATTTTTTACTCTCGCAAATTTCAATTTCGCCAGGTAAATTTTTCACAAATTAATTTTTACTGTCGCAAATTTTAATTACGCCAGGGATTGCCTTTTCTATAGTAAATTATTCAAAAAATAATTTTATACTGTCGCAAATTGTAATTGCGCCAGGGATTGCCTTTTCTATAGTAAATTATTCAAAAAATAATTTTTTACTGTCGCAAATTTTAATTGCGCCAGGGATTGCCTTTTCTATAGTAAATTATTCAAAAAATAATTTTCTACTGTCGCAAATTTTAATTACGCCAGGGATTGCCTTTTCTATAGTAAATTTTTCACAAATTAATTTTTTACTGTCGCAAATTTTAAATACGCCAGGGATTGCCTTTTCTATAGTAAATTATTCAAAAAATAATTTTTTACTGTCGCAAATTTTAATTGCGCCAGGGATTGCCTTTTCTATAGTAAATTATTCAAAAAATAATTTTCTACTGTCGCAAATTTTAATTACGCCAGGTATTGCCTTTTCTATAGTAAATTTCTCACAAATTAATTTTCTACTGTGGCAAATTTTAATTACGCCAGGGATTGCCTTTTCTATAGTAAATTTTGCAAAAAATAATTTTCTACTGTAGCAAATTTTAATTACGCCAGGGATTGCCTTTTCTATAGTAAATTATCCAAAAAATAATTTTTTACTCCCGCAAATTTCAATTTCGCCAGGTAAATTTTTCACAAATTAATTTTCTACTGTCGCAAATTTTAATTACGCCAGGGATTGCCTTTTCTATAGTAAATTATTCAAAAAATAATTTTATACTGTCGCAAATTTTAATTACGCCAGGGATTGCCATTTCTATAGTAAATTATTCAAAAAATAATTTTCTACTGTCGCAAATTTCAATTACGCCACGGATTGCCTTTCCTATAGTAAATTATTCAAAAAATAATTTTTTACTCTCGCAAATTTCAATCTCGCCAGGTAAATTTTTCACAAATTAATTTTCTACTGTCGCAAATTTTAATTACGCCAGGGATTGCCTTTTCTATAGTAAATTATTCAAAAAAATAATTTTATACTGTCGCAAATTTTAATTATGCCAGGGATTGCCTTTTCTATAGTAAATTATTCAAAAAATAATTTTTTACTGTCGCAAATTTTAATTGCGCCAGGGATTGCCTTTTCTATAGTAAATTATTCAAAAAATAATTTTCTACTGTCGCAAATTTTACTTGCGCCAGGTATTGCCTTTTCTATAGTAAATTTCTCACAAATTAATTTTCTATTGTGGCAAATTTTAATTACGCCAGGGATTGCCTTTTCTATAGTAAATTTTGCAAAAAATAATTTTCTACTGTAGCAAATTTTAATTGCGCCAGGGATTGCCTTTTCTATAGTAAATTATTCAAAAAATAATTTTCAAATGTCGCAAATTTTAAATATCCCAGGGATTGCCTTTTCTACAGTAAATTATTCAAAAAATAATTTTATATTGTCGCAAATTTTAATTACGCCAGGGATTGCCTTTTCTATAGTAAATTATTCAAAAAATAATTTTCTACTGTCTCAAATTTTAATTGCGCCAGGGATTGCCTTTTCTATAGTAAATTTTTCAAAAAATAATTTTCTACTGTCGCAAATTTTAATTACGCCAGGGATTGCCTTCTCTATAGTAAATTATTCAAAAAATAATTTTCAACTGTCGCAAATTTTAAATATCACAGGGATTGCCTTTTCTATAGTAAATTATTCAAAAAATAATTTTCTACTTTCGCAAATTTTAACTACGCCAGGGATTGCCTTTTCTATAGTAAATTATTCAAAAAATAATTTTCTACTGTCGCAAATTTTAATTGCGCCAGGGATTGCCTTTTCTATAGTAAATTATTCAAAAAATAATTTTTTACTCTCGCAAATTTCAATTTCGCCAGGTAAATTTTTCACAAATTAATTTTCTACTGTCGCAAATTTTAATTACGCCAGGGATTGCCTTTTCTATAGTAAATTATTCAAAAAATAATTTTATACTGTCGCAAATTGCAATTGCGCCAGGGATTGCCTTTTCTATAGTAAATTATTCAAAAAATAATTTTTTACTGTCGCAAATTTTAATTGCGCCAGGGATTGCCTTTTCTATAGTAAATTATTCAAAAAATAATTTTTTACTCTCGCAAATTTCAATTTCGCCAGGTAAATTTTTCACAAATTAATTTTCTACTGTCGCAAATTTTAATTACGCCAGGGATTGCCTTTTCTATAGTAAATTATTCAAAAAATAATTTTCGCTTGTCGCAAATTTTAATTGTGCCAGGGATTGCCTTTTCTATAGTAAATTATCCAAAAAATAATTTTTTACTCTCGCAAATTTCAATTTCGCCAGGTAAATTTTTCACAAATTAATTTTCTACTGTCGCAAATTTTAATTACGCCAGGGATTGCCTTTTCTATAGTAAATTATTCAAAAAATAATTTTATACTGTCGCAAATTGTAATTGCGCCAGGGATTACCTTTTCTATAGTAAATTATTCAAAAAATAATTTTCTACTGTCGCAAATTGTAATTTCGCAGGGATTGCCTTTTCTATAGTAAATTATTCAAAAAATAATTTTATACTGTCGCAAATTTTAATTGCGCCAGGGATTGCCTTTTCTATAGTAAATTATTCAAAAAATAATTTTCAATTGTCGCAAATTTTAAGTGCGCCAGGGATTGCCTTTTCTATAGTAAATTATTCAAAAAATAATTTTTTACTCTCGCAAATTTCAATTTCGCCAGGTAAATTTTTCACAAATTAATTTTCTACTGTCGCAAATTTTAATTACGCCAGGGATTGCCTTTTCTATAGTAAATTATTCAAAAAATAATTTTATACTGTCGTAAATTTTAATTGCGCAAGGAATGCCTTTTCTATAGTAAATTATTCAAAAAATATTTTTCAACTGTCGCAAATTTTAAATATCCCACGGATTGCCTTTTCTATAGTAAATTATTCAAAAAATAATTTTCAAATGTCGCAAATTTTAATTACGCCAGGGATTGTCTTTTCTATAGTAAATTATTCAAAAAATAATTTTCTACTGTCGCAAATTTTAATTACGCCAGGGATTGCCTTTTCTATAGTAAATTATTCAAAAAATAATTTTCTACTGTCGCAAATTTTAATTGCGCCAGGGATTGCCTTTTCTATAGTAAATTATTCAAAAAATAATTTTCAACTGTCGCAAATTTTAATTACGCCAGGGATTGCCTTTTCTATAGTAAATTATTCAAAAAATAATTTTATACTGTCGCAAATTTTAAGTGCGCCAGGGATTTCCTTTTCTATAGTAAATTATTCAAAAAATAATTTTATACTGTCGCAAATTTTAAGTACGCCAGGGATTGCCTTTTCTATAGTAAATTATTTAAAAAATAATTTTCTACTGTCGCAAATTTTAATTGCGCCAGGGATTGCCTTTTCTATAGTAAATTTTGCAAAAAATAATTTTTTACTGTCGCAAATTTTAAATACGCCAGGGATTGCCTTTTCTATAGTAAATTATTCAAAAAATAATTTTCTACTGTCGCAAATTTTAGATATCCTAGGGATTGCCTTTTCTATAGTAAATTATTCAAAAAATAATTTTCTACTGTCGCAAATTTTAAATATCCCAGGGATTGCCTTTTCTATAGTAAATTATTCAAAAAATAATTTCTTACTATCGCAAATTTTAATTACGCCAGGGATTGCCTTTTCTATAGAAATTATTCAAAAAATAATTTTATACTGTCGCAAATTTTAATTGCGCCAGGGATTGCCTTTTCTACAGTAAATTATTCAAAATATAATTTTATACTGTCGCAAATTTTAATTGCGCCAGGGATTGCCTTTTCTATAGTAAATTATTCAAAAAATAATTTTCTACTGTCGCAAATTTTAATTACGCCAGGGATTGCCTTTTCTATAGTAAATCATTCAAAAAATAATTTTCAACTGTCGAAAATTTTAATTACGCCAGGGATTGCCTTTTCTATAGTAAATTTCTCACAAAATAATTTTTTACTTTCGCAAATTTTAATAACGCCAGGGATTGCCTTTTCTACAGTAAATTATTCAAAAAATAATTTTTTACTATCGCAAATTTTAATTACGCCAGGGATTGCCTTTTCTATAGTAAATTATTCAAAAAATAATTTTTTACTGTCGCAAATTTTAATTGCGCCAGGGATTGCCTTTTCTATAGTAAATTATTCAAAAAATAATTTTCAACTGTCGCAAATTGTAATTGCGCCAGGGATTGCCTTTTCTATAGTAAATTATTCAAAAAATAATTTTTTACTGTCGCAATTTTAATTACGCCAGGGATTGCCTTTTCTATAGTAAATTATTCAAAAAATAATTTTTTACTATCGCAAGTTTTAATTACGCCTTTTCTATAGTAAATTATTCAAAAACTAATTTTATACTGTCGCAAATTTTAATTGCGCCAGGGATTGCCTTTTCTATAGTAAATTATTCAAAAAATAATTTTATACTGTCGCAAATTTTAATTGCGCCAGGGATTGCCTTTTCTATAGTAAATTTCGCACAAAATAATTTTTTACTGTCGCAAATTTTAAATATCCCAGGGATTGCCTTTTCTATAGTAAATTATTCAAAAAATAATTTTCAACTGTCGCAAATTTTAATTACGCCAGGGATTGCCTTTTCTATAGTAAATTATTCAAAAAATAATTTTTTACTATCGCAAGTTTTAATTACGCCAGGGATTGCCTTTTCTACAGTAAATTATTCAAAAAATAATTTTTTACTATCGCAATTTTTAATTACGCCAGGGATTGCCTATTCTATTGTAAATTATTCAAAAAATAATTTTTTACTGTCGCAAATTTTAATTGCGCCAGGGATTGCCTTTTCTATAGTAAATTATTCAAAAAATAATTTTCAACTGTCGCAAATTGTAATTGCGCCAGGGATTGCCTTTTCTATAGTAAATTATTCAAAAAATAATTTTTTACTGTCGCAAATTTTAATTACGCCAGGGATTGCCTTTTCTATAGTAAATTATTCAAAAAATAATTTTCTACTGTCGCAAATTTTAAATATCCCAGGGATTGCCTTTTCTATAGTAAATTATTCAAAAAATAATTTTTTACTGTCGCAAATTGTAATTGCGCCAGGGATAGCCTTTTCTATAGTAAATAATTCAAAAAATAATTTTTTACTGTCGCAAATTTTAATTACGCCAGGGATTGCCTTTTCTATAGTAAATTATTCAAAAAATAATTTTCTACTGTCGCAAATTTTAAATACGCCAGGGATTGCCTTTTCTATAGTAAATTATTCAAAAAATAATTTTTTACTGTCGCAAATTTTCATTACGCCAGGGATTGCCTTTTCTATAGTAAATTATTCAAAAAATAATTTTTTACTGTCGCAAGTTTCAAATATCCCAGGGATTGCCTTTTCTATAGTAAATTATTCAAAAAATAATTTTCAACTGTCGCAAATTTTAATTACGCCAGCGATTGCCTTTTCTATAGTAAATTATTCAAAAAATAATTTTCAACTGTCGCAAATTTTAATTACGCCAGGGATTGCCTTTTCTATAGTAAATTATTCAAAAAATAATTTTCTACTGTCGCAAATTTTAATTACGCCAGGGATTGCCTTTTCTATAGTAAATTATTCAAAAAATAATTTTCAACTGTCGCAAATTTCAATTACGCCAGGGATTGCCTTTTCTATAGTAAATTATTCAAAAAATAATTTTCAACTGTCGCAAATTTTAATTACGCCAGGGATTGCCTTTTATATAGCAAATTTTTCAAAAATTAATTTTATACTGTCGCAAATTTTAAATACGCCAGGGATTGCCTTTTCTATAGTAAATTAGTCAAAAAATAATTTTCAACTGTCGCAAATTTTAATTACGCCAGGGATTGCCTTTTCTATAGTAAATTATTCAAAAAATAATTTTATACTGTCGCAAATTTTAATTACGCCAGGGATTGCCTTTTCTATAGTAAATTATTCAAAAAATAATTTTCAATTGTCGCAAATTTTAAGTGCGCCAGGGATTGCCTTTTCTATAGTAAATTATTCAAAAAATAATTTTTTACTGTCGCAAATTTTAATTACGCCAGGAATTGCCTTTTCTATAGTAAATTATTCAAAAAATAATTTTTTACTGTCGCAAATTTTAAATACGCCAGGGATTGCCTTTTATATAGTAAATTTTTCAAAAATTAATTTTCTACTGTCGCAAATTTTAATTACGCCAGGGATTGCCTTTTCTATAGTAAATTATTCAAAAAATAATTTTATACTGTCGCAAATTTTAATTACGCCAGGGATTGCCTTTTCTACAGTAAATTATTCAAAAAATAATTTTTTACTATCGCAATTTTTAATTACGCCAGGGATTGCCTATTCTATTGTAAATTATTCAAAAAATAATTTTTTACTGTCGCAAATTTTCATTACGCCAGGGATTGCCTTTTCTATAGTAAATTATTCAAAAAATAATTTTTTACTGTCGCAAGTTTCAAATATCCCAGGGATTGCCTTTTCTATAGTAAATTATTCAAAAAATAATTTTTTACTGTCGCAAATTGTATTTGCGCCAGGGATTGCCTTTTCTATAGTAAATTATTCAAAAAATAATTTTTTACTGTCGCAAATTTTAATTACGCCAGGGATTGCCTTTTATATAGCAAATTTTTCAAAAAATAATTTTCAACTGTCGCAAATTTTAAATACGCCAGGGATTGCCTTTTCTATAGTAAATTATTCAAAAAATAATTTTCAACTGTCGCAAATTTTAAATATCCCAGGGATTGCCTTTTCTATAGTAAATTATTCAAAAAATTATTTTTTACTGTCGCAAATTTTAAATATCCCAGGGATTGCCTTTTCTATAGGAAATTATTCAAAAAATAATTTTTTACTGTCGCAAATTTTAATTACGCCAGGGATTGCCTTTTCTATAGTAAATTATTCAAAAAATAATTTTTTACTGTCGCAAATTTTAAATACGCCAGGGATTGCCTTTTATATAGTAAATTTTTCAAAAATTAATTTTCTACTGTCGCAAATTTTAATTACGCCAGGGATTGCCTTTTCTATAGTAAATTATTCAAAAAATAATTTTATACTGTCGCAAATTTTAATTACGCCAGGGATTGCCTTTTCTATAGTAAATTATTCAAAAAATAACTTTCAATTGTCGCAAATTTTAAGTGCGCCAGGGATTGCCTTTTCTATAGTAAATTATTCAAAAAATAATTTTTTACTGTCGCAAATTTTAATTACGCCAGGGATTGCCTTTTCTATAGTAAATTATTCAAAAAATAATTTTCTACTGTCGCAAATTTTAAGTGCGCCAGGGATTGCCTTTCTACAGTAAATTTTTCAAAAAATAATTTTTTACTGTCGCAAATTGTATTTGCGCCAGGGATTGCCTTTTCTATAGTAAATTATTCAAAAAATAATTTTTTACTGTCGCAAATTTTAATTACGCCAGGGATTGCCTTTTATATAGCAAATTTTTCAAAAAATAATTTTCAACTGTCGCAAATTTTAAATACGCCAGGGATTGCCTTTTCTATAGTAAATTATTCAAAAAATAATTTTCAACTGTCGCAAATTTTAAATATCCCAGGGATTGCCTTTTCTATAGTAAATTATTCAAAAAATTATTTTTTACTGTCGCAAATTTTAAATATCCCAGGGATTGCCTTTTCTATAGTAAATTATTCAAAAAATAATTTTTTACTGTCGCAAATTTTAATTACGCCAGGGATTGCCTTTTCTATAGTAAATTATTCAAAAAATAATTTTTTACAATCGCAAGTTTTAATTGCGCCAGGGATTGCCTTTTCTACAGTAAATTATTCAAAAAATAATTTTCAACTGTCGCAAATTTTAATTTCGCCAGGGATTGCCTTTTCTATAGTAAATTATTCAAAAAATAATTTTCAACTGTCGCAAATTTTAATTACGCCAGGGATTGCCTTTTCTATAGTAAATTATTCAAAAAATAATTTTCTACTGCCGCAAATTTTAAATACACCAGGGATTGCCTCTTCTATAGTAAATTATTCAAAAAATAATTTTTTACTGTCGCAAATTTTAATTACGCCAGGGATTGCCTTTTCTATAGTAAATTATTCAAAAAATAATTTTTTACTGTCGCAAATTTTAATTACGCCAGGGATTGCCTTTTCTATAGTAAATTATTCAAAAAATAATTTTCTACTGTCGCAAATTTTAAGTGCGCCAGGGATTGCCTTTCTACAGTAAATTTTTCAAAAAATAATTTTTTACTGTGGCAAATTGTAATTGCGCCAGGGATTGCCTTTTCTATAGTAAATTATTCAAAAAATAATTTTTTACTGTCGCAAATTTTAATTACGCCAGGGATTGCCTTTTCTATAGTAAATTATTCAAAAAATAATTTTCTACTGTCGCAAATTTTAAATACGCCAGGGATTGCCTTTTCTATAGTAAATTATTCAAAAAATAATTTTTTACTGTCGCAAATTTTAATTAGGCCAGGGATTGCCTTTTCTATAGTAAATTATTCAAAAAATAATTTTTTACTGTCGCAAATTTTAAATATCCCAGGGATTGCCTTTTCTATAGTAAATTATTCAAAAAATAATTTTCAACTGTCGCAAATTTTAATTACGCCAGGGATTGCCTTTTCTATAGTAAATTATTCAAAAAATAATTTTCAACTGTCGCAAATTTTAATTACGCCAGGGATTGCCTTTTCTATAGTAAATTATTCAAAAAATAATTTTTTACTGTCGCAAATTTTAATTACGCCAGGGATTGCCTTTTCTATAGTAAATTATTCAAAAAATAATTTTCTACTGTCGCAAATTTTAAGTGCGCCAGGGATTGCCTTTCTACAGTAAATTTTTCAAAAAATAATTTTTTACTGTCGCAAATTGTAATTGCGCCAGGGATTGCCTTTTCTATAGTAAATTAATCAAAAAATAATTTTTTACTGTCGCAAATTTTAATTACGCCAGGGATTGCCTTTTCTATAGTAAATTATTCAAAAAATAATTTTCTACTGTCGCAAATTTTAAATACGCCAGGGATTGCCTTTTCTATAGTAAATTATTCAAAAAATAATTTTTTACTGTCGCAAATTTTAATTACGCCAGGGATTGCCTTTTCTATAGTAAATTATTCAAAAAATAATTTTTTACGGTCGCAAATTTTAAATATCCCAGGGATTGCCTTTTCTATAGTAAATTATTCAAAAAATAATTTTCAACTGTCGCAAATTTTAATTACGCCAGGGATTGCCTTTTCTATAGTAAATTATTCAAAAAATAATTTTCAACTGTCGCAAATTTTAATTACGCCAGGGATTGCCTTTTCTATAATAAATTATTCAAAAAATAATTTTCTACTCTCGCAAATTTTAATTGCGCCAGGGATTGCCTTTTCTATAGTAAATTATTCAAAAAATAATTTTCAACTGTCGCAAATTTTAATTGCGCCAGGGATTGCTTTTCTATAGTAAATTTTGCAAAAAATAATTTTATACTGTCGCAAATTTTAATTACGCCAGGGATTGCCTTTTCTATAGTAAAATATTCAAAAAATAATTTTCAACTGTCGCAAATTTTAAATATCCCAGTGATTGCCTTTTCTATAGTAAATTATTCAAAAAATAATTTTTTACTGTCGCAAATTTTAATTACGCCAGGGATTGCCTTTTCTATAGTAAATTATTCAAAAAATAATTTTCTACTGTCGCAAATTTTAAATACGCCAGGTATTGCCTTTTCTATAGTAAATTATTCAAAAAATAATTATCTACTGTCGCAAATTTTAATTACGCCAGGGATTGCCTTTTATATAGCAAATTTTTCAAAAATTAATTTTATACTGTCGCAAATTTTAAATACGCCAGGGATTGCCTTTTCTATAGTAAAATATTCAAAAAATAATTTTCAACTGTCGCAAATTTTAAATATCCCAGGGATTGCCTTTTCTATAGTAAATTATTCAAAAAATAATTTTTTACTGTCGCAAATTTTAATTGCGCCAGGGATTGCCTTTTCTATAGTAAATTATTCAAAAAATAATTTTCAACTGTCGCAAATTTTAATTGCGCCAGGGATTGCCTATTCTATAGTAAATTTTGCAAAAAATAATTTTATACTGTCGCAAATTTTAATTACGCCAGGGATTGCCTTTTCTATAGTAAAATATTCAAAAAATAATTTTCAACTGTCGCAAATTTTAAATATCCCAGTGATTGCCTTTTCTATAGTAAATTATTCAAAAAATAATTTTTTACTGTCGCAAATTTTAATTACGCCAGGGATTGCCTTTTCTATAGTAAATTATTCAAAAAATAATTTTTTACTGTCGCAAATTTTAATTACGCCAGGGATTGCCTTTTCTATAGTAAATTATTCAAAAAATAATTTTCAACTGTCGCAAATTTTAATTACGCCAGGGATTGCCTTTTCTATAGTAAATTATTCAAAAAATAATTTTCAACTGTCGCAAATTTTAAATATCCCAGGGATTGCCTTTTCTATAGTAAATTATTCAAAAAATAATTTTTTACTGTCGGAAATTTTAAATATCCCAGGGATTGCCTTTTCTATAGTAAATTATTCAAAAAATAATTTTTTACTGTCGCAAATTATAAATATCCCAGGGATTGCCTTTTCTATAGTAAATTATTCAAAAAATAATTTTCAACTGTCGCAAATTTTAAATATCCCAGGGATTGCCTTTTCTATAGTAAATTATTCAAAAAATAATTTTTTACTGTCGGAAATTTTAAATATCCCAGGGATTGCCTTTTCTATAGTAAATTATTCAAAAAATAATTTTTTACTGTCGGAAATTTTAAATATCCCAGGGATTGCCTTTTCTACAGTAAATTTTGCAAACATTAATTTTTTACTGTCGCAAATTTTAATTGCGCCAGGGATTGCCTTTTCTATAGTAAACTTTTCAAAAAATAATTTTCTATTGTCGCAAATTTTAATTGCGCCAGGGATTGCCTTTTCTATAGTAAATTTTGCAAAACATAATTTTATACTGTCGCAAATTTTAATTACGCCAGGGATTGCCTTTTCTATAGTAAATTATTCAAAAAATAATTTTCTACTGTCGCAAATTTTAATTGCGCCAGGGATTGCCTTTTCTATAGTAAATTTTGCAAAAAATAATTTTTTACTGTCGCAAATTTTAATTACGCCAGGGATTGCCTTTTCTATAGTAAATTATTCAAAAAATAATTTTTTACTGTCGGAAATTTTAAATATCCCAGGGATTGCCTTTTCTATAGTAAATTATTCAAAAAATAATTTTTTACTGTCGCAAATTTTAATTACGCCAGGGATTGCCTTTTCTATAGTAAATTATTCAAAAAATAATTTTTTACAATCGCAAGTTTTAATTGCGCCAGGGATTGCCTTTTCTACAGTAAATTATTCAAAAAATAATTTTCAACTGTCGCAAATTTTAATTACGCCAGGGATTGCCTTTTCTATAGAAAATTATTCAAAAAATAATTTTCAACTGTCGCAAATTTTAATTACGCCAGGGATTGCCTTTTCTATAGTAAATTATTCAAAAAATAATTTTTTACTGTCGCAAATTTTAATTACGCCAGGAATTGCCTTTTCTATAGTAAATTATTCAAAAAATAATTTTTTACTGTCGCAAATTTTAAATACGCCAGGGATTGCCTTTTATATAGTAAATTTTTCAAAAATTAATTTTCTACTGTCGCAAATTTTAATTACGCCAGGGATTGCCTTTTCTATAGTAAATTATTCAAAAAATAATTTTATACTGTCGCAAATTTTAATTACGCCAGGGATTGCCTTTTCTATAGTAAATTATTCAAAAAATAACTTTCAATTGTCGCAAATTTTAAGTGCGCCAGGGATTGCCTTTTCTATAGTAAATTATTCAAAAAATAATTTTTTACTGTCGCAAATTTTAATTACGCCAGGGATTGCCTTTTCTATAGTAAATTATTCAAAAAATAATTTTCTACTGTCGCAAATTTTAAGTGCGCCAGGGATTGCCTTTCTACAGTAAATTTTTCAAAAAATAATTTTTTACTGTCGCAAATTGTATTTGCGCCAGGGATTGCCTTTTCTATAGTAAATTATTCAAAAAATAATTTTTTACTGTCGCAAATTTTAATTACGCCAGGGATTGCCTTTTATATAGCAAATTTTTCAAAAAATAATTTTCAACTGTCGCAAATTTTAAATACGCCAGGGATTGCCTTTTCTATAGTAAATTATTTAAAAAATAATTTTCAACTGTCGCAAATTTTAAATATCCCAGGGATTGCCTTTTCTATAGTAAATTATTCAAAAAATTATTTTTTACTGTCGCAAATTTTAAATATCCCAGGGATTGCCTTTGCTATAGTAAATTATTCAAAAAATAATTTTTTACTGTCGCAAATTTTAATTACGCCAGGGATTGCCTTTTCTATAGTAAATTATTCAAAAAATAATTTTTTACAATCGCAAGTTTTAATTGCGCCAGGGATTGCCTTTTCTACAGTAAATTATTCAAAAAATAATTTTCAACTGTCGCAAATTTTAATTTCGCCAGGGATTGCCTTTTCTATAGTAAATTATTCAAAAAATAATTTTCAACTGTCGCAAATTTTAATTACGCCAGGGATTGCCTTTTCTATAGTAAATTATTCAAAAAATAATTTTCTACTGTCGCAAATTTTAAATACACCAGGGATTGCCTTTTCTATAGTAAATTATTCAAAAAATAATTTTTTACTGTCGCAAATTTTAATTACGCCAGGGATTGCCTTTTCTATAGTAAATTATTCAAAAAATAATTTTTTACTGTCGCAAATTTTAATTACGCCAGGGATTGCCTTTTCTATAGTAAATTATTCAAAAAATAATTTTCTACTGTCGCAAATTTTAAGTGCGCCAGGGATTGCCTTTCTACAGTAAATTTTTCAAAAAATAATTTTTTACTGTGGCAAATTGTAATTGCGCCAGGGATTGCCTTTTCTATAGTAAATTATTCAAAAAATAATTTTTTACTGTCGCAAATTTTAATTACGCCAGGGATTGCCTTTTCTATAGTAAATTATTCAAAAAATAATTTTCTACTGTCGCAAATTTTAAATACGCCAGGGATTGCCTTTTCTATAGTAAATTATTCAAAAAATAATTTTTTACTGTCGCAAATTTTAATTAGGCCAGGGATTGCCTTTTCTATAGTAAATTATTCAAAAAATAATTTTTTACTGTCGCAAATTTTAAATATCCCAGGGATTGCCTTTTCTATAGTAAATTATTCAACAAATAATTTTCAACTGTCGCAAATTTTAATTACGCCAGGGATTGCCTTTTCTATAGTAAATTATTCAAAAAATAATTTTCAACTGTCGCAAATTTTAATTACGCCAGGGATTGCCTTTTCTATAGTAAATTATTCAAAAAATAATTTTTTACTGTCGCAAATTTTAATTACGCCAGGGATTGCCTTTTCTATAGTAAATTATTCAAAAAATAATTTTCTACTGTCGCAAATTTTAAGTGCGCCAGGGATTGCCTTTCTACAGTAAATTTTTCAAAAAATAATTTTTTACTGTCGCAAATTGTAATTGCGCCAGGGATTGCCTTTTCTATAGTAAATTAATCAAAAAATAATTTTTTACTGTCGCAAATTTTAATTACGCCAGGGATTGCCTTTTCTATAGTAAATTATTCAAAAAATAATTTTCTACTGTCGCAAATTTTAAATACGCCAGGGATTGCCTTTTCTATAGTAAATTATTCAAAAAATAATTTTTTACTGTCGCAAATTTTAATTACGCCAGGGATTGCCTTTTCTATAGTAAATTATTCAAAAAATAATTTTTTACGGTCGCAAATTTTAAATATCCCAGGGATTGCCTTTTCTATAGTAAATTATTCAAAAAATAATTTTCAACTGTCGCAAATTTTAATTACGCCAGGGATTGCCTTTTCTATAGTAAATTATTCAAAAAATAATTTTCAACTGTCGCAAATTTTAATTACGCCAGGGATTGCCTTTTCTATAATAAATTATTCAAAAAATAATTTTCTACTGTCGCAAATTTTAATTGCGCCAGGGATTGCCTTTTCTATAGTAAATTATTCAAAAAATAATTTTCAACTGTCGCAAATTTTAATTGCGCCAGGGATTGCTTTTCTATAGTAAATTTTGCAAAAAATAATTTTATACTGTCGCAAATTTTAATTACGCCAGGGATTGCCTTTTCTATAGTAAAATATTCAAAAAATAATTTTCAACTGTCGCAAATTTTAAATATCCCAGTGATTGCCTTTTCTATAGTAAATTATTCAAAAAATAATTTTTTACTGTCGCAAATTTTAATTACGCCAGGGATTGCCTTTTCTATAGTAAATTATTCAAAAAATAATTTTCTACTGTCGCAAATTTTAAATACGCCAGGTATTGCCTTTTCTATAGTAAATTATTCAAAAAATAATTATCTACTGTCGCAAATTTTAATTACGCCAGGGATTGCCTTTTATATAGCAAATTTTTCAAAAATTAATTTTATACTGTCGCAAATTTTAAATACGCCAGGGATTGCCTTTTCTATAGTAAATTATTCGAAAAATAATTTTCAACTGTCGCAAATTTTAATTACGCCAGGGATTGCCTTTTCTATAGTAAATTATTCAAAAAATAATTTTATACTGTCGCAAATTTTAATTACGCCAGGGATTGCCTTTTCTATAGTAAATTATTCAAAAAATAATTTTCAATTGTCGCAAATTTTAAGTGCGCCAGGGATTGCCTTTTCTATAGTAAATTATTCAAAAAATAATTTTTTACTGTCGCAAATTTTAATTACGCCAGGGATTGCCTTTTCTATAGTAAATTATTCAAAAAATAATTTTTTACTGTCGCAAATTTTAATTACGCCAGGGATTGCCTTTTCTATAGTAAATTATTCAAAAAATAATTTTCAACTGTCGCAAATTTTAATTACGCCAGGGATTGCCTTTTCTATAGTAAATTATTCAAAAAATAATTTTCAACTGTCGCAAATTTTAAATATCCCAGGGATTGCCTTTTCTATAGTAAATTATTCAAAAAATAATTTTTTACTGTCGCAAATTTTAATTACGCCAGGGATTGCCTTTTCTATAGTAAATTATTCAAAAAATAATTTTTTACTGTCGCAAATTTTAATTACGCCAGGGATTGCCTTTTCTATAGTAAATTATTCAAAAATAATTTTCAACTGTCGCAAATTTTAATTGCGCCAGGGATTGCCTTTTCTATAGTAAATTTTGCAAAAAATTATTTTATACTGTCGCAAATTTTAATTACGCCAGGGATTGCCTTTTCTATAGTAAAATATTCAAAAAATAATTTTCAACTGTCGCAAATTTTAAATATCCCAGGGATTGCCTTTTCTATAGTAAATTATTCAAAAAATAATTTTCAACTGTCGCAAATTTTAATTGCGCCAGGGATTGCCTATTCTATAGTAAATTTTGCAAAAAATAATTTTATACTGTCGCAAATTTTAATTACGCCAGGGATTGCCTTTTCTATAGTAAAATATTCAAAAAATAATTTTCAACTGTCGCAAATTTTAAATATCCCAGTGATTGCCTTTTCTATAGTAAATTATTCAAAAAATAATTTTTTACTGTCGGAAATTTTAATTACGCCAGGGATTGCCTTTTCTATAGTAAATTATTCAAAAAATAATTTTTTACTGTCGCAAATTTTAATTACGCCAGGGATTGCCTTTTCTATAGTAAATTATTCAAAAAATAATTTTCAACTGTCGCAAATTTTAATTACGCCAGGGATTGCCTTTTCTATAGTAAATTATTCAAAAAATAATTTTCAACTGTCGCAAATTTTAAATATCCCAGGGATTGCCTTTTCTATAGTAAATTATTCAAAAAATAATTTTTTACTGTCGGAAATTTTAAATATCCCAGGGATTGCCTTTTCTATAGTAAATTATTCAAAAAATAATTTTTTACTGTCGCAAATTATAAATATCCCAGGGATTGCCTTTTCTATAGTAAATTATTCAAAAAATAATTTTCAACTGTCGCAAATTTTAAATATCCCAGGGATTGCCTTTTCTATAGTAAATTATTCAAAAAATAATTTTTTACTGTCGGAAATTTTAAATATCCCAGGGATTGCCTTTTCTATAGTAAATTATTCAAAAAATAATTTTTTACTGTCGGAAATTTTAAATATCCCAGGGATTGCCTTTTCTACAGTAAATTTTGCAAACATTAATTTTTTACTGTCGCAAATTTTAATTGCGCCAGGGATTGCCTTTTCTATAGTAAACTTTTCAAAAAATAATTTTCTATTGTCGCAAATTTTAATTGCGCCAGGGATTGCCTTTTCTATAGTAAATTTTGCAAAACATAATTTTATACTGTCGCAAATTTTAATTACGCCAGGGATTGCCTTTTCTATAGTAAATTATTCAAAAAATAATTTTCTACTGTCGCAAATTTTAATTGCGCCAGGGATTGCCTTTTCTATAGTAAATTTTGCAAAAAATAATTTTTTACTGTCGCAAATTTTAAATAAGCCAGGGATTGCCTTTTCTATAGTAAATTATTCAAAAAATAATTTTCTACTGTCGCAAATTTTAAATATCCCAGGGATTGCCTTTTCTATAGTAAATTATTCAAAAAATAATTTTCTACTGTCGCAAATTATAAATATCCCAGGGATTGCCTTTTCTATAGCAAATTATTCAAAAAATAATTTTATACTGTCACAAATTTTAATTGCGCCAGGGATTGCCTTTTCTATAGTAAATTATTCAAAAAATAATTTTTTACTGTCGCAAATTTTAATTGCGCCAAGGATTGCCTTTTATATAGTAAATTTTTCAAAAAATAATTTTTTACTGTCGCAAATTTTAATTGCGCCAGGGATTGCCTTTTCTATAGTAAATTATTCAAAAAATAATTTTTTACTGTCGCAATTTTAATTGCGCCAGGGATTGCCTTTTCTATAGTAAATTATTCAAAAAATAATTTTCAACTGTCGCAAATTTTAAATACGCCAGGGATTGCCTTTTCTATAGAAAATTTTGCAAAAATAATTTTATACTGTCGCAAATTTTAATTACGCCAGGGATTGCCTTTTCTATAGTAAAATATTCAAAAAATAATTTTCAACTGTCGCAAATTTTAAATATCCCAGGTATTGCCTTTTCTATAGTAAATTATTCAAAAAATAATTTTTTACTGTCGCAAATTTTAATTACGCCAGGGATTGCCTTTTCTATAGTAAATTATTCAAAAAATAATTTTTTACTGTCGCAAATTTTAATTACGCCAGGGATTGCCTTTTCTATAGTAAATTATTCAAAAAATAATTTCAACTGTCGCAAATTTTAATTACGCCAGGGATTGCATTTTCTATAGTAAATTATTCAAAAAATAATTTTCAACTGTCGCTAATTTTAAATATCCCAGGGATTGCCTTTTCTATAGTAAATTATTCAAAAAATAATTTTTTACTGTCGCAAATTTTAAATATCCCAGGGATTGCCTCTTCTATAGTAAATTATTCAAAAAATAATTTTTTACTGTCGCAAATTTTAATTACGCCAGGGATTGCCTTTTCTATAATAAATTATTCAAAAAATAATTTTCTACTGTCGCAAATTTTAAATACGCCAGGGATTGCCTTTTCTATAGTAAATTATTCAAAAAATAATTTTCTACTGTCGCAAATTTTAATTGCTCCAGGGATTGCCTTTTTTATAGTAAATTATTCAAAAAATAATTTTCTACTGACGCAAATTGTAATTACGCCAGGGATTGCCTTTTCTATAGTAAATTATTCAAAAAATAATTTTCTACTGTCGCAAATTTTAATTACGCCAGGGATTGCCTTTTCTATAGTAAATTATTCAAAAAATAATTTTCTACTCTCCCAAATTTTAAATACCCCAGGGATTGCCTTTTCTATAGTAAATTATTCAAAAAATAATTTTCTACTGTCGCAAATTTTAATTACGCCAGGGATTGCCTTTTCTATAGTAAATTATTCAAAAAATAATTTTCAACTGTCGCAAATTTTAATTACGCCAGGGATTGCCTTTTCTATAGTAAATTATTCAAAAAATAATTTTCAACTATCGCAAATTTTAAATATCCCAGGGATTGCCTTTTCTATAGTAAATTATTCAAAAAATAATTTTTTACTGTCGCAAATTTTAATTGCGCCAGGGATTGCCTTTTCTACAGTAAAATTTGCAAAAAATAATTTTTTACTGTCGAAAATTTTAATTGCGCCAGGGATTGCCTTTTCTATAGTAAACTTTTCAAAAAATAATTTTCTACTGTCGCAAATTTTAATTGCGCCAGGGATTGCCTTTTCTATAGTAAATTTTGCAAAAAATAATTTTATACTGTCGCAAATTTTAATTACGCCAGGGATTGCCTTTTCTGTAGTATATTATTCAAAAAATAATTTTCTACTGTCGCAAATTTTAATTGCGCCAGGAATTGCTTTTCTATAGTAAATTTTGCAAAAAATAATTTTTTACTGTCGCAAATTTTAAATAAGCCAGGGATTGCCTTTTCTATAGTAAATTATTCAAAAAATAATTTTCTACTGTCGCAAATTTTAAATATCCCAGGGATTGCCTTTTCTATAGTAAATTATTCAAAAAATAATTTTCAACTGCCGCAAATTTTAATTAGGCCAGGGATTGCCTTTTCTATAGTAAATTATTCAAAAAATAATTTTCTACTGTCGCAAATTTTAATTGCGCCAGGGATTGCCTTTTCTATAGTAAATTATTCAAAAAATAATTTTATACTGTCGCAAATTTTAATTACGCCAGGGATTGCCTTTTCTATAGTAAATTATTCAAAAAATAATTTTCTACTGTAGCAAATTTTAATTGCGCCAGGGATTGCCTTTTCTATAGTAAATTATTCAAAAAATAATTTTTTACTCTCGCAAATTTCAATTTCGCCAGGTAAATTTTTCACAAATTTATTTTCTACTGTCGCAAATTTTAATTACGCCAGGGATTGCCTTTTCTATAGTAAATTATTCAAAAAATAATTTTATACTGTCGCAAATTGTAATTGCGCCAGGGATTGCCTTTTCTATAGTAAATTATTCAAAAAATAATTTTTTACTATCGCAAGTTTTAATTGCGCCAGGGATTGCCTTTTCTACAGTAAATTTTGCAAAAAAATAATTTTTTACTGTCGCAAATTTTAATTTCGCCAGGGATTGCCTTTTCTATAGTAAATTATCCAAAAAATTATTTTCTACTTTCGCAAATTTTAATTGCGCCAGGGATTGCCTTTTCTATAGTAAATTATTCAAAGAATAATTTTTTACTCTCGCAAATTTCAATTTCGTCAGGTAAATTTTTCACAAATTAATTTTCTACTGTCGCAAATTTTAATTACGCCAGGGATTGCCTTTTCTATAGTAAATTATTCAGAAAATAATTTTATACTGTCGCAAATTGTAATTGCGCCAGGGATTGCCTTTTCTAAAGTAAATTATTCAAAAAATAATTTTCTACTGTCGCAAATTTTAATTACGCCAGGGATTGCCTTTTCTCTAGTAAATTATTCAATAAATAATTTTCAACTGTCGCAAATTTTAATTACGCCAGGGATTGCCTTTTCTATAGTAAATTATTCAAAAAATAATTTTATACTGTCGCAAATTTTAAGTGCGCCAGGGATTGCCTTTTCTATAGTAAATTATTCAAAAAATAATTTTATACTGTCGCAAATTTTAATTACGCCAGGGATTGCCTTTTCTATAGTAAATTATTCAAAAAATAATTTTCAAATGTCGCAAATTTTAATTGCGCCAGGGATTGCCTTTTCTATAGTAAATTATTCAAAAAATAATTTTCTACTGTCGCAAATTTTAATTGCGCCAGGGATTGCCTTTTCTATAGTAAATTTTGCAAAAAATAATTTTATACTGTCGCAAATTTTAATTACGCCAGGGATTGCCTTTTCTGTAGTATATTATTCAAAAAATAATTTTCTACTGTCGCAAATTTTAATTGCGCCAGGAATTGCTTTTCTATAGTAAATTTTGCAAAAAATAATTTTTTACTGTCGCAAATTTTAAATAAGCCAGGGATTGCCTTTTCTATAGTAAATTATTCAAAAAATAATTTTCAACTGTCGCAAATTTTAAATATCCCAGGGATTGCCTTTTCTATAGTAAATTATTCAAAAAATAATTTTCTACTGTCGCAAATTTTAATTACGCGAGGGATTGCCTTTTCTATAGTAAATTATTCAAAAAATAATTTTCTACTGTCGCAAATTTTAATTGCGCCAGGGATTGCCTTTTCTATAGTAAATTATTCAAAAAATAATTTTATACTGTCGCAAATTTTAATTACGCCAGGGATTGCCTTTTCTATAGTAAATTATTCAAAAAATAATTTTATACTGTCGCAAATTTTAATTACGCCAGGGATTGCCTTTTCTATAGTAAATTATTCAAAAAATAATTTTCTACTGTCGCAAATTTTAAATATCCCAGGGATTGCCTTTTCTATAGTAAATTATTCAAAAAATAATTTTCTACTGTCGCAAATTATAAATATCCCAGGGATTGCCTTTTCTATAGTAAATTATTCAAAAAATAATTTTATACTGTCACAAATTTTAATTGCGCCAGGGATTGCCTTTTCTATAGTAAATTATTCAAAAAATAATTTTCAACTGTCGCAAATTTTAATTACGCCAGGTATTGCCTTTCCTATAGTAAATTTTGCAAAAAATAATTTTTTACTGTCGCAATTTTTAATTGCGCCAGGGATTGCCTTTTCTATAGTAAACTTTTCAAAAAATAATTTTCTACTGTCGCAAATTTTAATTACGCCAGGGATTGCCTTTTCTATAGTAAATTATTCAAAAAATAATTTTATACTGTCGCAAATTTTAATTGCGCCAGGGATTGCCTTTTCTATAGTAAATTATTCAAAAAATAATTTTCAACTGTCGCAAATTTTAAATATCCCAGGGATTGCCTTTTCTATAGTAAATTATTCAAAAAATAATTTTCTACTGTCGCAAATTTTAATTACGCGAGGGATTGCCTTTTCTATAGTAAATTATTCAAAAAATAATTTTCTACTGTCGCAAATTTTAATTGCGCCAGGGATTGCCTTTTCTATAGTAAATTATTCAAAAAATAATTTTATACTGTCGCAAATTTTAATTACGCCAGGGATTGCCTTTTCTATAGTAAATTATTCAAAAAATAATTTTCTACTGTCGCAAATTTTAATTGCGCCAGGGATTGCCTTTTCTATAGTAAATTATTCAAAAAATAATTTTTTACTCTCGCAAATTTCAATTTCGCCAGGTAAATTTTTCACAAATTAATTTTCTACTGTCGCAAATTTTAATTACGACAGGGATTGCCTTTTCTATAGTAAATTATTCAAAAAATAATTTTATACTGTCGCAAATTGTAATTGCGCCAGGGATTGCCTTTTCTATAGTAAATTATTCAAAAAATAATTTTTTACTATCGCAAGTTTTAATTGCGCCAGGGATTGCCTTTTCTACAGTAAATTTTGCAAAAAAATAATTTTTTACTGTCGCAAATTTTAATTTCGCCAGGGATTGCCTTTTCTATAGTAAATTATCCAAAAAATAATTTTCTACTGTCGCAAATTTTAATTGCGCCAGGGATTGCCTTTTCTATAGTAAATTTTGCAAAAAATAATTTTATACTGTCGCAAATTTTAATTACGCCAGGGATTGCCTTTTCTGTAGTATATTATTCAAAAAATAATTTTCTACTGTCGCAAATTTTAATTGCGCCAGGAATTGCTTTTCTATAGTAAATTATTCAAAAAATAATTTTCTACTGTCGCAAATTTTAATTGCGCCAGGGATTGCCTTTTCTATAGTAAATTTTGCAAAAAATAATTTTATACTGTCGCAAATTTTAATTACGCCAGGGATTGCCTTTTCTGTAGTATATTATTCAAAAAATAATTTTCTACTGTCGCAAATTTTAATTGCGCCAGGAATTGCTTTTCTATAGTAAATTTTGCAAAAAATAATTTTTTACTGTCGCAAATTTTAAATAAGCCAGGGATTGCCTTTTCTATAGTAAATTATTCAAAAAATAATTTTCAACTGTCGCAAATTTTAAATATCCCAGGGATTGCCTTTTCTATAGTAAATTATTCAAAAAATAATTTTCTACTGTCGCAAATTTTAATTACGCGAGGGATTGCCTTTTCTATAGTAAATTATTCAAAAAATAATTTTCTACTGTCGCAAATTTTAATTGCGCCAGGGATTGCCTTTTCTATAGTAAATTATTCAAAAAATAATTTTATACTGTCGCAAATTTTAATTACGCCAGGGATTGCCTTTTCTATAGTAAATTATTCAAAAAATAATTTTCTACTGTCGCAAATTTTAATTGCGCCAGGGATTGCCTTTTCTATAGTAAATTATTCAAAAAATAATTTTTTACTCTCGCAAATTTCAATTTCGCCAGGTAAATTTTTCACAAATTAATTTTCTACTGTCGCAAATTTTAATTACGACAGGGATTGCCTTTTCTATAGTAAATTATTCAAAAAATAATTTTATACTGTCGCAAATTTTAATTACGCCAGGGATTGCCTTTTCTATAGTAAATTATTCAAAAAATAATTTTCAAATGTCGCAAATTTTAATTGCGCCAGGGATTGCCTTTTCTATAGTAAATTATTCAAAAAATAATTTTCTACTGTCGCAAATTTTAATTGCGCCAGGGATTGCCTTTTCTATAGTAAATTTTGCAAAAAATAATTTTATACTGTCGCAAATTTTAATTACGCCAGGGATTGCCTTTTCTGTAGTATATTATTCAAAAAATAATTTTCTACTGTCGCAAATTTTAATTGCGCCAGGAATTGCTTTTCTATAGTAAATTTTGCAAAAAATAATTTTTTACTGTCGCAAATTTTAAATAAGCCAGGGATTGCCTTTTCTATAGTAAATTATTCAAAAAATAATTTTCAACTGTCGCAAATTTTAAATATCCCAGGGATTGCCTTTTCTATAGTAAATTATTCAAAAAATAATTTTCTACTGTCGCAAATTTTAATTACGCGAGGGATTGCCTTTTCTATAGTAAATTATTCAAAAAATAATTTTCTACTGTCGCAAATTTTAATTGCGCCAGGGATTGCCTTTTCTATAGTAAATTATTCAAAAAATAATTTTATACTGTCGCAAATTTTAATTACGCCAGGGATTGCCTTTTCTATAGTAAATTATTCAAAAAATAATTTTATACTGTCGCAAATTTTAATTACGCCAGGGATTGCCTTTTCTATAGTAAATTATTCAAAAAATAATTTTCTACTGTCGCAAATTTTAAATATCCCAGGGATTGCCTTTTCTATAGTAAATTATTCAAAAAATAATTTTCTACTGTCGCAAATTATAAATATCCCAGGGATTGCCTTTTCTATAGTAAATTATTCAAAAAATAATTTTATACTGTCACAAATTTTAATTGCGCCAGGGATTGCCTTTTCTATAGTAAATTATTCAAAAAATAATTTTCAACTGTCGCAAATTTTAATTACGCCAGGTATTGCCTTTCCTATAGTAAATTTTGCAAAAAATAATTTTTTACTGTCGCAATTTTTAATTGCGCCAGGGATTGCCTTTTCTATAGTAAACTTTTCAAAAAATAATTTTCTACTGTCGCAAATTTTAATTACGCCAGGGATTGCCTTTTCTATAGTAAATTATTCAAAAAATAATTTTATACTGTCGCAAATTTTAATTGCGCCAGGGATTGCCTTTTCTATAGTAAATTATTCAAAAAATAATTTTCAACTGTCGCAAATTTTAAATATCCCAGGGATTGCCTTTTCTATAGTAAATTATTCAAAAAATAATTTTCTACTGTCGCAAATTTTAATTACGCGAGGGATTGCCTTTTCTATAGTAAATTATTCAAAAAATAATTTTCTACTGTCGCAAATTTTAATTGCGCCAGGGATTGCCTTTTCTATAGTAAATTATTCAAAAAATAATTTTATACTGTCGCAAATTTTAATTACGCCAGGGATTGCCTTTTCTATAGTAAATTATTCAAAAAATAATTTTCTACTGTCGCAAATTTTAATTGCGCCAGGGATTGCCTTTTCTACAGTAAATTATTCAAAAAATAATTTTTTACTCTCGCAAATTTCAATTTCGCCAGGTAAATTTTTCACAAATTAATTTTCTACTGTCGCAAATTTTAATTACGACAGGGATTGCCTTTTCTATAGTAAATTATTCAAAAAATAATTTTATACTGTCGCAAATTGTAATTGCGCCAGGGATTGCCTTTTCTATAGTAAATTATTCAAAAAATAATTTTTTACTATCGCAAGTTTTAATTGCGCCAGGGATTGCCTTTTCTACAGTAAATTTTGCAAAAAAATAATTTTTTACTGTCGCAAATTTTAATTTCGCCAGGGATTGCCTTTTCTATAGTAAATTATCCAAAAAATAATTTTCTACTGTCGCAAATTTTAATTGCGCCAGGGATTGCCTTTTCTATAGTAAATTATTCAAAGAATAATTTTTTACTCTCGCAAATTTCAATTTCGCCAGGTAAATTTTTCACAAATTAATTTTCTACTGTCGCAAATTTTAATTACGCCAGGGATTGCCTTTTCTATAGTAAATTATTCAGAAAATAATTTTATACTGTCGCAAATTGTAATTGCGCCAGGGATTGCCTTTTCTAAAGTAAATTATTCAAAAAATAATTTTCTACTGTCGCAAATTTTAATTACGCCAGGGATTGCCTTTTCTCTAGTAAATTATTCAATAAATAATTTTCAACTGTCGCAAATTTTAATTACGCCAGGGATTGCCTTTTCTATAGTAAATTATTCAAAAAATAATTTTCTACTGTCGCAAATTTTCAGTGCGCCAGGGATTGCCTTTTCTATAGTAAATTATTCAAAAAATAATTTTTTACTGTCGCAAATTTTAAATATCCCAGGGATTGCCTTTTCTATAGTAAATTATTCAAAAAATAATTTTTTACTGTCGCAAATTTTAATTACGCCAGGGATTGCCTTTTCTATAATAAATTATTCAAAAAATAATTTTCTACTGTCGCAAATTTTAAATACGCCAGGGATTGCCTTTTCTATAGTAAATTATTCAAAAAATAATTTTCTACTGTCGCAAATTTTAATTGCGCCAGGGATTGCCTTTTTTATAGTAAATTATTCAAAAAATAATTTTCTACTGTCGCAAATTGTAATTACGCCAGGGATTGCCTTTTCTATAGTAAATTATTCAAAAAATAATTTTCTACTGTCGCAAATTTTAATTACGCCAGGGATTGCCTTTTCTATAGTAAATTATTCAAAAAATAATTTTCTACTCTCCCAAATTTTAAATACGCCAGGGATTGCCTTTTCTATAGTAAATTATTCAAAAAATAATTTTCTACTGTCGCAAATTTTAATTACGCCAGGGATTGCGTTTTCTATAGTAAATTATTCAAAAAATAATTTTCAACTGTCGCAAATTTTAATTACGCCAGGGATTGCCTTTTCTATAGTAAATTATTCAAAAAATAATTTTCAACTATCGCAAATTTTAAATATCCCAGGGATTGCCTTTTCTATAGTAAATTATTCAAAAAATAATTTTTTACTGTCGCAAATTTTAATTGCGCCAGGGATTGCCTTTTCTACAGTAAAATTTGCAAAAAATAATTTTTTACTGTCGAAAATTTTAATTGCGCCAGGGATTGCCTTTTCTATAGTAAACTTTTCAAAAAATAATTTTCTACTGTCGCAAATTTTAATTGCGCCAGGGATTGCCTTTTCTATAGTAAATTTTGCAAAAAATAATTTTATACTGTCGCAAATTTTAATTACGCCAGGGATTGCCTTTTCTATAGTAAATTATTCAAAAAATAATTTTATACTGTCGCAAATTTTAATTGCGCCAGGGATTGTCTTTTCTATAGTAAATTATTCAAAAAATAATTTTCAACTGTCGCAAATTTTAAATATCCCAGGGATTGCCTTTTCTATAGTAAATTATTCAAAAAATAATTTTCAACTGTCGCAAATTTTAATTACGCCAGGGATTGCCTTTTCTATAGTAAATTATTCAAAAAATAATTTTCTACTGTCGCAAATTTTAATTGCGCCAGGGATTGCCTTTTCTATAGTAAATTATTCAAAAAATAATTTTTTACTCTCGCAAATTTCAATTTCGCCAGGTAAATTTTTCACAAAATATTTTCAACTGTCGCAAATTTTAATTGCGCCAGGGATTGCCTTTTCTATAGTAAATTATTCAAAAAATAATTTTCTACTGTCGCAAATTTTAATTACGCCAGGGATTGCCTTTTCTATAGTAAAGTATTCAAAAAATAATTTTCAACTGTCGCAAATTTTAATTACGCCAGGGATTGCCTTTTCTATAGTAAATTATTCAAAAAATAATTTTCAACTGTCGCAAATTTTAAATATCCCAGGGATTGCCTGTTCTATAGTAAATTATTCAAAAAATAATTTTCAACTGTCGCAAATTTTAATTACGCCAGGGATTGCCTTTTCTATAGTAAATTATTCAAAAAATAATTTTCAACTGTCGCAAATTTTAAATATCCCAGGGATTGCCTTTTCTATAGTAAATTATTCAAAAAATAATTTTCTACTGTCGCAAATTTTAATTACGCCAGGGATTGCCTTTTCTATAGTAAATTATTCAAAAAATAATTTTCAACTGTCGCAAATTTTAATTACGCCAGGGATTGCCTTTTCTATAGTAAATTATTCAAAAAATAATTTTCAACTGTCGCAAATTTTAAATATCCCAGGGATTGCCTGTTCTATAGTAAATTATTCAAAAAATAATTTTTTACTCTCGCAAATTTCAATTTCGCCAGGTAAATTTTTCACAAATTAATTTTTTACTGTCGCAAATTTTAAATACGCCAGGGATTGCCTTTTCTATAGTAAATTATTCAAAAAATAATTTTTTATTGTCGCAAATTTTAAGTGCGCCAGGGATTGCCTTTTCTATAGTAAATTATTCAAAAAATAATTTTCTACTGTCGCAAATTGTAATTACGCCAGGTATTGCCTTTTCTATAGTAAATTATTCAAAAAATAATTTTCTACTGTCGCATATTTTAATTACGCCAGGGATTGGCTTTTCTATAGTAAATTATTCAAAAAATAATTTTCTACTGTCGCAAATTTTAAATACGCCAGGGATTGCCTTTTCTATAGTAAATTATTCAAAAAATAATTTTCTACTGTCGCAAATTTTAATTACGCCAGGGATTGCCTTTTCTATAGTAAATTATTCAAAAAATAATTTTCAACTGTCGCAAATTTTAATTAGGCCAGGGATTGCCTTTTCTATAGTAAATTATTCAAAAAATAATTTTCAACTATCTCAAATTTTAAATATCCCAGGGATTGCCTTTTCTATAGTAAATTATTCAAAAAATAATTTTTTACTGTCGCAAATTTTAATATCGCCAGGGATTGCCTTTTCTATAGTAAATTATTCAAAAAATAATTTTCAACTGTCGCAAATTTTAATTACGCCAGGGATTGCCTTTTCTATAGTAAATTATTCAAAAAATAATTTTCAACTGTCGCAAATTTTAAATATCCCAGGGATTGCCTTTTCTATAGTAAATTATTCAAAAAATAATTTTTTACTGTCGCAAAATTTAATTACGCCAGGGATTGCCTTTTCTATAGTAAATTATTCAAAAAATAATTTTTTACTGTCCCAAATTTTAATTACGCCAGGGATTGCCTTTTCTATAGTAAATTATTCAAAAAATAATTTTCTACTATCGCAAATTTTAATTACGCCAGGGATTGCCTTTTCTATAGTAAATTATTCAAAAAATAATTTTCTACTGTCGCAAATTTTAATTACGCCAGGGATTGCCTTTTCTATAGTAAATTATTCAAAAAATAATTTTCTACTGTCGCAAATTGTAATTACGCCAGGGATTGCCTTTTCTATAGTAAATTATTCAAAAAATAATTTTCTACTGTCGCAAATTTTAATTACGCCAGGGATTGCCTTTTCTATAGTTGTTGTATATGTGAAAAGACATATACACATATACATACCCTAAAGCATAAAACTTAGTACAAAATTCTCAATAAGCTAACCATGCTTAAAACATGGTTAGCTTATCTTTTAAAAAGTGAAGAAAAATTGCATCAGCAATTTTCTTCACATGCCACAAAATTTAACCATATTATTCCCATGGCAAGTTTTGCCTTCAGCAGGATTTGCCATGGAAATATTTTAAATATAAAAAAAAAACCATAAGACAAATCTTACCTCCAGTAAGATTTGTCAAGAAAAATACAATATGTAGGTACATACGTACATATATATTGCACAAAAAGCTTTTGTCGTGAGAAATGCGCGCCGCCGAAATACATTGTATGTATATTCGCGGCGCGATTTCAGAACGACAGGACGGTGGCTGGTGTTGACAAAAGCGTCAAATTACATTTTTAGGCGACCATCCGATGAAAAATATTCTGGACTTGTTGAAACAAGTCCAGAACAAAATAATTTTTAATAATTTTCTCAGGGTAGAAAATGCAATTAAGCATTTTCTACTCTGAACAACGAAGCTTGATGACAGAAAAATGTGATCAAGTTAGAGAGTTGGATTTTAAATATTATACGCGGCGGTTCGACAGTCGAATCAGAAAAGCGATTACTAGCGAGTTGAATTAAAAAAATCATTTACGAGCGAGTTGGTTGTTTTGACTTTGAAAAACGGCGGGTTGGCGGTCGAGTTTTTACAAGAAAAAAGGAAAACAAAAAGGACTTAGGACTTTCGGCACGTTCTCTCGGTTGAGTGAAAAAGAATTAAAATCAAATTGAGTGTAAAACGAATAAAAAAAAATTTGTTGAAAAAGAATTAAAATCGAATTGAGTGTAAAACGAATAAAAAAAAATTCATTTAAAAAGAAAAACAAACAAAAGTGTTTTGGATACAATACCCGCCATCCCCACAAAGGTACGTAACAAAATTGGCGCAGCCGGTAGGATAGAGGAAGCCTACTTTAAACAAACAAAAGTATAAGCGCTCGAAAACCCTCTATCCTACGAATCAAAAGGAGTTGAGGACGAAATCGAATACTGTGCAAGACACCCTACCCTTCGCCTGAAGTTGAGTCTGGCTTCAGGAGTATTTCGATCTAGTCGGCTCCCAACGCTCGGGGTCGGACAGCTTTAACTGCCTCTGTTTGAAAAACACGCAGCCACCCCCTCATCAAAGCACAAAGTGCCAACGTGGGACAATAGCGGGCTTCATCCCAGCCCAGGAACATAAGACGTCCACAGCCGAAAATTTCAAAGCGAAACTTGAAGGAAGAATCCTCAACCGACAATCTGCGATCCGGAGCTGAAAGGGACTTCGAAGTTGGCAACGCGCCCCCCTTTCAGCTTTTATCCAGGGGAATTTAAGAAGGCCACGGGCCCCCCCGGCAGCAAAAGAACTTCAATCACAAAAACCAGCGATCCTGAATTGAGAGGGACCTCGAAGAAGGAAATAAGCCCCCCTCTCAATTTGAACCAAGGGAATTAAGACGTCAGAAGCCCCCCTAGCTGCAAATTCTACATACGGTGGTCCATGAGCGAGGAAAGCTCCCACCAGGAGACGCCGCCGGAAATCTCACCAATTCCACCAACTCCACAACAATCTTCCTCACCGGGCGACGCACAGGAAGATCCGTCCCGGTACGAAGGAGGCAACGAGGGAGCAACATCTGCAACAGAGGGTGCTAATCAAACACCCCCAACAAATTCAACAGCACCAGGAGTAACATTAAGGAGTGGGACAATCCTTACAGGTCCCCCACAAGTAAGACCTTCTAATTTAAACTTAGAAAATTATTTAAAATATCTAGAGGGGAAAGTGCGAGACTCCTCCGAACTTTCTGTTGTACAGTGCGATTCTATCGATAAACAGCTCAAAAGGACCCGTGAACGGCGTCTTGAGCAAATCGCGCAATTCAAAGAAAGTACGGAAAAATTTAAAGAAAGCTTAAAGCAGTTTGGGGAACTCTCGCACTCTCTCGAAACAGAAATTACAAACAATAGTGTAGAATTAAGAGAAGGTGCCATTGAAGACAGTATCAGTGATTCCACCGTGAGTGAAATCCTATGGAATTGGCTGGGCGACTCCCTTTTGGAAACCAGCATAGAAGAAACTAGCTCCCCAAAAGTATCAAACTTAAGCTTCAGAATCCCCAATATAAACATGGCAGATTACGCGAAAATCGCCAAGTTAACTGCCCAGCTCGTTCCCCTATTCTCGGGAGAGCAGCACCCAAAATTGAGCCTGGAGCTCCAAACTTTCCTAGGATGCTGCAGGCAGGTAATCCAGTGCATTTCGGTGGAGGAACTATCGGCATTTTTGCAAATCTTCCCCACCAGACTTCGAGGCGAAGCTTACCAGCTGTTTGCCTCAAATATGCCTACTACTTTCAAAGAGGTAGAAGAACGGCTAAGTCGTACATACCTGCCTAGGGAAACTTATCAGGAACTGGTAAATAAATTAATTACTACAAGGCAGTATCCTTTGGAAAACCTCACAGCCTTCACGGCACGAGTGAAACAAATGCTGGCACTCTGTAATGAAGCAGCAGAGTCCAAATATGGCGCTACAGCAGCCCCCGCTGTGAAAACCCAGCTAGAAGACTTCGCGAAAAACGCACTAAAAACAGGCGTCAATAACCCGTATATGTGCCAATACCTTCTGCCCATGACAAACGGCACGGTGGATGACCTCGTACAAAGAGCACTTGACATGGAACGTCTCCAGCAAAGTGCTCTGTTCCTGCAACCTCCAGGACAATTCCAAACAAATATGATGCAGAATACATTGCCAAATTCTGCCAGTACCAGTGTACCAAATAACGCACCATTAACTCAAAGTAGTACCCTAGTAAATCAAAGCGTATATAATCCTGGCATCATATCCTACTCACAGGATCCCCGGCAAAACAATATGCCCATCAACCCAAGCAGTCACATACCAACGTCACAGTTCACACAGGCCGGCACAGCATACATCAAACAGGAGCCAAGATCTCCTAATAAAAATTATAATGTACCAAATAAAAATAATTATTTAAATAAAATCAGTTGTAGTTTTTGTAATCTAAGAGGCCACACATATGCTGATTGCCTCAAAAGGAAAAATACGCCTTATTGTGTGAACTGTAAAATGTATAACCATGACGTGCGTGACTGCAGAAAAAACAATAATAGTTTCCAGAGACCACACAACAATGGTGGACCATCGAATCAACGCCCTAGAGAGCCGCAGAATTCCAATAACAATTCCAGAGTATATAACGTAAGAAAAAAGTGTGAATTTTGTGGTCGTTCTGGACATGCAGTAAATAACTGCCAACAAAAACGTAAATGGGAGGCCCGGAGTCAGGGAAACGACGTACAGTCGACCCAAAACTCCCCGGCTCGACTATAAATCTCCCGTCTAATAAAATAGGGTCCCCTCAGTAGCCCGATTCTAGTGTCGCTACAGTAAAACTACCCTTAGACATAGGCCTGAACGGCCAAGCTAAACTAGTAGTAGACACAGGCGCTGAGGTTAGTATAATAAAGAAAAGGTCATTAAAAGATCTCAAAGAAATTAACCACAATGAGGCATGTACACTTCAGACCCCATTTGGTACCGGAAAGACGCTGGGAAATTGCCAGGGAAACTTCGTTTTCAAAAACAAAATTCCCTGCAAGTTTCAAGTCGTAAAGAACTTGCCTGGCCTTTCCGATGATGGACTTCTAGGAAATGATTTCCTAGCAAAAAACTGTAACGTTGAGGGTCCTAATAAGGCACTAAGGTTTCCTCGCACGGAAACTAATCCAGACGAATTTGCTTTGCCATTAGAGTTTGAAACGGACAAGCCACATTCTGAAAAAGCAGTCGAAGTAAGAACACTTGCAGAAGAGGTAGAGTCTAAACAGGCTGAACTATCCACCTGCAGTGTCTTCAAGGCTTCTCAAACGAGAAAAGCTGGCTGTCAAGCTCCAAAAGAGCCCAAGGAATGTGAAAAAGGCTGTCTGGGCGAACAAGAGACCGATGAAATCAGGCGGCGATTGGTTACCCTTAAAAAACCAATCTGCATACCTGCGCGCTCTCAAATTGTTGCCCCAGTCCCGTTACAAACTCAAGAAGAAATGCTCTGTTTATCACAAGAGATAAGCGATGGAGTCTTCTTGGCAAACAGTTTGCTGTCATCTGGAGAAGAATTAGTGCTGGTCAGTATTCTCAACGCTAACAGTCATCAAGTAGTCATACATAGCTTAAAGTTACAGCTATTTTCAATAAACGACTACACCATAGTCCCATTAACACACACAAAAGACCACAAAAGAACACACATTCCACTACCAAATTTAGAGGCAATATCAAACAACACAAGAGACGGAACTGAGTATCTAAAGCCTGCCAAAAAGGTGCATCTAACTCTTCCGTCCAAAATCCCGAGGCATAAATCACTCTTAAACAAACAACGGCCATATAAAAACGGTAGCGAGTCGCTAAAGCCTATATTAAAGGTGCATATTACTCCACCGTCACACAACACAAAAAATTCTACATGGTCAAAAAGCAGTAGCATTGACGCGCAGGAGTATCCCACACAACCTAAGGCAAAGACCACACGGGTGTACCAAACTCAGCCGTCAAGAAGGCAGGAAGCAAATACCCTGTCAATTATTAAGAGCAACGAAATACAGCCTCAAAAGCAATCGCAAAATCCTCATCTATTTACAGGTCAAAAACCTAAAAGGAAGAGTAAGTCAAACCAAGGTTCAGCCGACAAAACGGCAATATTACAACATTTACGATATCTATACCCGGATAATGAGACTCCGGACGACCCAAAACAATATCCGCGTATTTCTAGGTTAGAGCAAGAACTCAGCCTAGACCCTAATTTAACCGCGGAAGAAAAAATTTCGATATCAGAACTCTGCGAAGAGTATAACGATATCTTCTTCCTCAAAGGTGACAAAGTCACCTATACAAATGCGATAACGCATAATATTCCATTGGTGCAAGATCAAGCACCAATCAATCAAAAAATGTACCGCTTACCTGAAACACAGCGGAAAGTCATTAACGAGCAGCTAAAAGAAATGCTAGACAGCGGGATAGTTCAGTCTAGTAACAGCCCTTGGAATTCACCTCTACTAGTTGTCCCCAAGAAAGCGGGACCTGACGGTGAAAAAAGGTGGCGCGTCGTTGTCGATTTTCGTAAATTAAACGAAAAGACAATTGGAGATGCATTCCCGCTACCCTGAATCGAGGATATTCTCGACCAACTAGGTCACGCAAAGTATTTCACCACACTCGATTTGGCCAACGGCTATCACCAAGTCCTTGTCGACAAAAAAGATCGACATAAAACTGCTTTCAGCACAAGTTATGGGCACTACGAGTTCAAGCGTATGCCATTCGGGCTCAAAGGAGCCCCCGCCATATTTCAACGCCTAATGAGTTTCGTCCTAACAGGCCTACAAGGCCTCGAATGTTTTGTCTACCTAGATGACATTGTCATCTATGGTAAAAATTTAAACGACCACAACGAAAAGTTGAGGAAAGTCTTCAATAAGTTGAGAGAAAACAACTTAAAACTGCAGCCAGAAAAGTGCCAGTTTCTACGAAGAGAAGTTGTTTACCTAGGACATAAATGTTCTAGCGAAGGAGCTCTACCAGACCCAAGTAAGACGGCCTGCGTCCAAACATTTCCTGTTCCAAGAACAGTAAGGCAAGTCCAGTCATTTTTAGGACTTGCCAATTACTACAGGAAATTCATTCCAGACTTCTCCAAAATTGTACGTCCAATCACAAATTTACTCCGAAAGGATGTAAAATTCACTTGGACAGAAAAATGCCAAGAAGCATTCCAAAGCATAAAAAATGCTTTAATTTCTCCACCACTTTTAATTTACCCAGATTTTTCGAAATCTTTTAATCTCACTACAGACGCAAGTAACGAGGCTCTAGGAGCTGTTCTTTCTCAAGGAGAAGTCGGAAAGGACCAGCCCATTGCAAGCCGCACATGAAACAAAGCCGAAAGGAATTACTCTACTATAGAGAAAGAGTTATTGGCTATTGTCTGGGCTACCAAGAATTTCAGGTGCTATCTTCAAGGCCGGAAATTCACGGTCTATACTGACCATAAACCTCTCAAAGGTGTCTTCAATTTGAAAAACCCTACTTCCCGTTTGGTGAGATTTCACCACAAATTATCTGAATTCGATTACAACATCGAATATAAACCAGGGAAGTACAACACTAATGCCGATGCACTAAGTCGCATCCCTCAAGCATTAAAAGAAGACAGTTTAGGCAATACCTTAACGGCAGAAGCCCTAGTCCACCACACGATGGACTCAGATGTGGAGGAAAACAATTCCGCAAATAACAAGAGAAAGAAGAAATCCGCTCATTGTTTCGTCGTGACTCGAGCTCAGAAGCAAAAGGCTCAAGAGACATTAAATAGCTCCAGTGTGGAGACAGAAGAGCACACGAAAGCGGACCAAAACGAAATTCAACACACTGAGGCGGAAACACTCAACCCAGCATCGCCTGAGCAAAAACTAAGTACTGGCAAGACACCCGAAGTTATCACGAGCGCTACGGAAATCCGAACAATCTTAAAAGATTATCACGATTCTCCATTTGGTGGCCATCAAGGTGTCATAAAAACTTACAAACGCATAAGACGCAAGTATTGGTGGAGACACATGCTTAGCGATATTAAAAAATACATTAAAAAATGCCCAAAGTGCCAGACGATGAAAGCATCTCCACAATATAAAATGCCAATGGTTATCACGGACATCGCAGAGCAACAGTTCGACAAAGTTTACCTCGATATTGTAGGTCCATTAGAAGAGACCACATCAGGTAACAAATATATCTTGACCTTCCAAGATAATTTAACAAAATTTTTCGACTGGTGTGCAATACCTAATGCAGAAGCAGTCACAGTAGCGCAAGTTTTCTTTAATGAAATCGTTACGCGCTATCGCATACCCAAAAAAATACTCACCGATCAGGGAACAAATTTCCTGAGTGAATTATTCAAAAGAGTATGTAAAGAAGTTACAGACTTCGGCATACCACCGCCAGTCTAACGGAGCACTAGAGCGTGCCCACAGGCTGCTGATTGAATACCTGCGAACAATCGTAGATGAAAATCCCAAAACATGGGACCAATACCTACGAACCGCTGCATTCGTGTATAACAATAGTGTACACGAGGGTACTAAACTTACCCCAATGGACTGCCTATACGGCTTCACAGCGGATGTCCCATCAAATTTAAAACGGGATCCCGAACCCGTTTACAATCATGAGAGCTACTATCATATACTGAAGTATAAGCTCCAAAAATCATATGCCACGGCAAGAAAGAACTTATTGGCAAGTAAACAGCGCTCAAAGGGGTACTACGATAAGACAGTACGGCCCTTAACTTTCCATGTAGGAGACAAGGTCCTCATCAAGAATGAAAGCAGAAAACATAAGCTTTCCCAAATCTGGGTAGGACATTATCAGGTAATCGCAATACCAAGTGATGTGAATACCACAATCAAAATTGGTAAGCGAACGGTAACGGTACATAATAACCGTTTGAAACCATATTTCGAATAAAAATATATCAAACAAAAATGAACCAGGTTGACTTGAAATTCCCACTATAGTATCCATTAAACCTCATTTCAATACCTCCCCATAAACATTTGCGGTGGAGTCACTCCACTGCCCAGTTTAAATCGGCACAATGTACGTACAAGTATGCTTAAAGGATTGTTTTCTTCTCCTGAATTGTCCACAGAAATGGCGCTAAAATTCATCATAGTTGTCCTCTTCCTCCAGTACACAACTGGAGCAACCGCTGACAAACCTTATGTAATAACCCAGCTAAATGGCTCGGGTATATTTTTCGAGGACCTAGGAAATCTGATGGTATATCATGACACCTGGAATGTCCTCACCGAGATAGACTTGGATGAACTAGATGCACAGATAAAGCTAGCAGAATATGCAGAGCACTTAGTGCATAAACTCTGCATAAATATAACAAACCCAGAAGACCTCTGTAACGTGCAGCAACTACACATACACGCTATTATAGACAGCGTACGAAAGCGCACGGAAACTATTAGGGAACTAGTACCAGGAAAACGCAAGGCCAGATCGCTATTTGAAGGAATAGGCAATGCCATGCACTATTTGTTTGGAACTATGGACAGCAACAACGAAAAAGAAATTTACAGCAGGTTAGAAGAACTTGAAACGAATACACAAGCCCTAGCCGAGCTAGAGAAACAACAAATCAGTGTTGTAAAAACTACCTTGGAAAAGATTCAAAAACCGCTGGCAATGTTAATAGAGAGACAACAAAAAATAGCCCACCAGATAAACGATCTCCACCATGTGGCCGATGATTTAACTAGGAGGCAACTGAGACAAGAGATTATATCAAGCTTATTGCTCCAAATCATCGAAGTTGAATATCGACAACAAGCCCTCCTGGATATAATAATGGCTAGTAAAACCAATCATATTCATCCACTCCTAATGTCTCCCAAAAATCTGTTGGAGATATACCGCAAGACGGCCTCGAATTGCCCAAATGACCAAAATTGTCTATCTGTCCTATATCAGACAGCAGGAGCTCAGTCGCTCCTTATGCAGAATAAATTGGTGGTGAGAATTACTCTCCCAATTTTCAATCTGCCAAAAATGCGGCTACAACAGATTCAATGCTATCCTGTATCCAAGTCAGCAAATTACTCATTAATTCCAGACCCTGGTTATTCATACATAGCCAATAGCGAAAAAACTCAGGAATTTCTCTTATTAAGAGGCGATGACATGAAAATTTCAAAAAAATAACAAGTAATTTGGAAGAAAACACGTATGTAGGCCGGCTGAACACGCCTATAATCAAAGCGGCAACGTCCAACGAATGTGCCATTAAATTGCTATACAACCCTCTAAGTGAAGTGCCCAAATGCAAGACCAGAGTACAAATCCCACAAAAAGACATGCTGATCAAATTAAGTAAGCCCAATACGTGGCTATTTTCTTTTATCACCTCCACGGTGCTACACATCACATGTCCAGATCACTTTGTAATCTCGAAACTGGAAGGACAAGGGATATTAGAGATAACGCAAACATGTCAAGTTCAAATAGGTGACAAAGTGCTTAAATACGAAGGTCAGAGTAAATTTCCACTAAAAATTATCCAGCCGAATCAGTTTCCGGAGCTCAACCACTCTCTACTCAACGTAAACCTGACTGAAATTTTACAAGGAACTCAAAACCACAGTCTGGGGAAAATCGAAATCTTAACGGGAGACAATATCCATAAATCAATTTATACCGACACCCATTCGCTGGAAGAAATTCAAAACAAAATTATACAATACCAAGAAAAGATATCAAGTAAAAACTCCCATATCCTGTCCACAACTTCTCTATCATTTACGAGCCTACTAGTTCTGGCCATAATGATCACTGTGGCAGTAAAATATCTTAACCCTGTTGTCATCAAGATGAGACAACAGAGAAATCAACCACAAGTTAACCCCGAAATTTCATCAGAGGGAATTCCTTTAGAAGAGCGAACTCCTGCTCCCCAACCCAGTTTAAGGCGAGCCAGAAGCCTCTCCAAAACAAAATCAGTCCAAATCGTTAAAAAAAAAAAAAAAAAAAAATGGGACACTGATACTGTCAACATGAGCCACTTAATCAAAGTAGAATTTATAGGAAAGGTAGACCTGGTAAAGCATTCAAAGAAAATCTATGTATGTATATAACAACCTATGTATATGTAACGATTTAACACAAAAAAAAACACAGCAATATACGCATATAGTATATAGTATAATTAGTTATAGTGCAAATAATAAAAGGTATATGCACACAAATGTACTAAAATTACATAACAAAATACAAGTTAGAATAAATAAATACCTATAAATAAAATCAAAATAGATTATATTTAAATCTAACTGGATAATGTAGTAAAATTAAAGAAAAACCACCTCAAAAGTGGACATAAATAAATAGAAATAAAATAAATATGAAAATATATAGAAATAAAAAAAAAAAAAGAGGGGCACAAAACTATGTTCTAACTGAACTGAAATTAAAACTAGAAAAGATAAAATAACAAAACTAAAGAAAAGGATACATTTGAAGAAAATAACAACTAAATAAAATCAAAGGAAAAGAGCGTGCCCAACTCTGCGAAATAACAGCAGAAGCAAGTTTAACCAGTTAGAAATCTAGGGAATAAGGAACAGACAAGCAAGCAAAAGCTTTACCAGGCTACTACCCACAAATAGAATTTTAAATTAGAAATTTATATATATACTAGTATGATAGATATAGTAGACACAAAAAATAATGTAAAAAATGAAATTATATTATTATCATATATAGGTAAAAAAAAAAAAAGAAAAAAAATGTTGTAAACCTCAACCGAGACCGACTGAACCAAATCAGTACCAACCTAACCAGACCTAAAAGCAAAACAAATTCGGAAAATTAAACTAATCAAAAGTAATTAGCATATAACAAAAAAAAAGGGGGAATAAAATAATACAAATTAGAAAAACGACAACTTCCCCTGAGAATTATTCCTCTTCAAAGAATAATTCTCTTTTTCTCAGGAGGAAAGATTGTTGTGTATCTAAAAAGCCTATAATAATAATAAATAAATATAAAGATAGCATTAATCTAACCTAGCCAATAAAATAGACTAAAAACAAGTAGTCGTAAATAGGGTAAAATCAAAGAAAGAAAAAAACAATAGTAAACCAAAATAATTTCGTGAACCAAGCCGATCGCCACACACTGGCTCCCGGCGGGGTCCCACCCAACGTCCCATTAACAAAGCGCAAAAGCTTGTTATTACACACGAAGATAGATAGACCAGCCGTAGTAAACCTAAAATTAGACAAAGATATACGGGCCCCCACCAATCAATACCTGCAAAGGGAAACGGGAGTATACATAAAAAAAAAAAAATGAACCCCAAATGTGCAATAGTAGAAAAAAAACTTTTATTAATAAAATGGAAAAAGAAGAGAAATAGGATAGATACAAAAAAGATATAAACTATATAGGCTGGGATTGACTCCTCTGGAGTTAGTTCTCGGTCCTGGCCTCTACCTACGCACCGATAAGGTCAGCAGCGCCGGGGGGCGGAGTAGCCATTAGCTCCCGGAGAAGGGCTGTCAGCGGTGGAGAGAAGACAGGGTAGCAGCAGGCGCAAAGTCCATGCACCCCGCTGATAACAACAGCTCCACCTACAAAAAAAAAACAACACAAAAAACTGGGTAAGCCAAAGAAATCTGTTTCGTTACAGCAACAACACAACGAAAACTTACCACAAACCGTCCAAGTTTGGCCTTGATGGGGATAGAGTTGCAGGCGAACCTGGTAATAATAACCCGCGGTGGCCTCGGCACCCCATATGGTAATGGAGCGCCTACGGGTCCTCCTCAAGATGAGCCGGATGGGGCCCCGCCACCCAGGCACAACGTGCAGAACGTATATCCCATATACGACGGTGGAAAGCTTGGCGGGACTCCGGAACACATGGTCAGCGTCTACGATCTCCGCAACCAGCATCATGGTGTCTATTCTAACTCAAACTAAACTCGAATGAGCCACAATACACACCGGATAAGCGAGTTGGCCCAGATAAGAAAAGGGCACCTGGAAAATGCAAAATCGGCACAAATCTTGATACAAAGTTATCCCCGAGAGCTATTCCTCTTCAAAGAATAGCTCTCATATTCAAGGGGGGAAGGCATGTTGTATATGTGAAAAGACATATACACATATACATACCCTAAAGCATAAAACTTAGTACAAAATTCTCAATAAGCTAACCATGCTTAAAACATGGTTAGCTTATCTTTTAAAAAGTGAAGAAAAATTGCATCAGCAATTTTCTTCACATGCCACAAAATTTAACCATATTATTCGCATGGCAAGTTTTGCCTTCAGCAGGATTTGCCATGGAAATATTTTAAATATAAAAAAAAAAAAAACCAAAAGACAAATCTTACCTCCAGTAAGATTTGTCAAGAAAAATACAATATGTAGGTACATACGTACATATATATTGCACAAAAAGCTTTCGTCGTGAGAAATGCGCGCCGCCGAAATACATTGTATGTATATGCGCGGCGCGATTTCAGAACGACAGGACGGTGGCTGGTGTTGACAAAAGCGTCAAATTACATTTTTAGGCGACCATCCGATGAAAAATATTCTGGACTTGTTTCAACAAGTCCAGAACAAAATAATTTTTAATAATTTTCTCAGGGTAGAAAATGCAATTAAGCATTTTCTAGTCTGAACAACGAAGCTTGATGACAGAAAAATGTGATCAAGTTAGATAGTTGGATTTTAAATATTATACGCGGCGGTTCGACAGTCGAATCAGAAAAGCGATTACTAGCGAGTTGAATTAAAAAAATCATTTACGAGCGAGTTGGTTGTTTTGACTTTGTAAAACGGCGGGTTGGCGGTCGAGTTTTTACAAGAAAAAAGGAAAACAAAAAGGACTTAGGACTTTCGGCACGGTCTCTCGGTTGAGTGAAAAAGAATTAAAATCAAATTGAGTGTAAAACGAATAAAAAAAAAATTTGTTGAAAAAGAATTAGAACCGAATTGAGTGTAAAACGAATAAAAAAAAAATCATTTAAAAAGAAAAACAAACAAAAGTGTTTTGGATACAATACCCGCCATCCCCACAAAGGTACGTAACATAGTAAATATTCAAAAAATAATTTTCTACTGTCGCAAATTTTAAATACGCCAGGGATTGCCTTTTCTATAGTAAATTATTCAAAAAATAATTTTCTACTGTCGCAAATTTTAAATATCCCAGGGATTGCCTTTTCTATAGTAAATTTTGCAAAAAATAATTTTTTACTGTCGCAAATTTTAATTGCGCCAGGGATTGCCTTTTCTATAGTAAATTATTCAAAAAATAATTTTCTACTGTCGCAAATTTTAATTACGCCAGGGATTGCCTTTTGTATAGTAAATTATTCAAAAAATAATTTTCTACTGTCGCAAATTTCAATTACGCCAGGGATTGCCTTTTCTATAGTAAATTATTCAAAAAATAATTTCTTACTATCGCAAATTTTAAATACGCCAGGGATTGCCTTTTCTATAGTAAATTATTCAAAAAATAATTTTTTACTGTCGCAAATTTTAAATACGCCAGGGATTGCCTTTTTCTATAGTAAATTATTCAAAAAATAATTTTATACTGTCGCAAATTTTAATTACGCCAGGGATTGCCTTTTCTATAGTAAATTATTCAAAAAATAATTTCTTACTGTCGCAAATTTTAAATACGCCAGGGATTGCCTTTTCTATAGTAAATTATTCAAAAAATAATTTTTTACTGTCGCAAATTTTAAATACGCCAGGGATTGCCTTTTCTATAGTAAATTATTCAAAAAATAATTTTTTACTGTCGCAAATTTTAATTACGCCAGGGATTGCCTTTTCTATAGTAAATTATTCAAAAAAAAATTTTTTACTGTCGCAAATTTTAAATACGCCAGGGATTGCCTTTTCTATAGTAAATTATTCAAAAAATAATTTTCTACTGTCGCAAATTTTAATTACGCCAGGGATTGCATTTTCTACAGTAAATTTTTCAAAATATTAATTTTTTACTGTCGAAAATTTTAATTGCGCCAGGGATTGCCTTTTCTATAGTAAATTATTCAAAAAATAATTTTTTACTGTCGCAAATTTTAATTACGCCAGGGATTGCCTTTTCTATAGTAAATAATTCAAAAAATAATTTTTTACTGTCGCAAATTTTAATTGCGCCAGGGATTGCCTTTTCTATAGTAAACTTTTCAAAAAATAATTTTATACTGTCGCAAATTTTAATTACGCCAGGTATTGCCTTTTCTATAGTAAATTATTCAAAAAATAATTTTCTACTGTCGCAAATTTTAATTACGCCAAGGATTGCCTATTTCTATAGTAAATTTCTCACAAAATAATTTTATACTGTCGCAAATTTTAATTACGCCAGGGATTGCCTCTTCTATAGTAAATTATTCAAAAAATAATTTTCTACTGTCGCAATATTTAATTACGCCAGGGATTGCCTTTTCTATAGTAAATTATGCAAAAAATAATTTCTTACTGTCGCAAATTTTAAATACGCCAGGGATTGCCTTTTCTTTAATAAATTATTCAAAAAATAATTTTTTACTGTCGCAAATTTTAAATACGCCAGGGATTGCCTTTTCTATAGTAAATTATTCAAAAAATAATTTTTTACTGTCGCAAATTTTAAATACGCCAGGGATTGCCTTTTCTATAGTAAATTATTCAAAAAATAATTTTCTACTGTCGCAAATTTTAATTACGCCAGGGATTGCCTTTTATATAGTAAATTATTCAAAAAATAATTTTTTACTGTCGCAAATTTCAAATCCGCCAGGGATTGCCTTTTCTATAGTAAATTATTCAAAAAATAATTTTTTACTATCGCAAGTTTTAATTGCGCCAGGGATTGCCTTTTCTACAGTAAATTTTGCAAAAAATAATTTTTTACTGTCGCAAATTTTAATTACGCCAGGGATTGCCTTTTCTATAGTAAATTATTCAAAAAATAATTTTTTACTGTCGCAAATTTTAAATATCCCAGGGATTGCCTTTTCTATAGTAAATTATTCAAAAATTAATTTTCAACTGTCGCAAATTTTAATTACACCAGGGATTGCCTTTTCTATAGTAAATTATTCAAAAAATAATTTTCAACTGTCGCAAATTTTAATTACGCCAGGGATTGCCTTTTCTATAGTAAATTCTTCAAAAATTAATTTTCTACTGTCGCAAATTTTAAATACGCCAGGGATTGCCTTTTCTATAGTAAATTATTCAAAAAATAATTTTCTACTGTCGCAAATTTTAATTGCGCCAGGGATTGCCTTTTCTACAGTAAATTATTCAAAAAATAATTTTCTACTGTCGCAAATTGTAATTACGCCAGGGATTGCCTTTTCTATAATAAATTATTCAAAAAATAATTTTCTACTGTCGCAAGTTTTAATTATGCCAGGGATTGCCTTTTCTATAGTAAATTATTCAAAAAATAATTTTCTACTGTCGCAAATTTTAAATAAGCCAGGGATTGCCTTTTCTATAGTAAATTATTCAAAAAATAATTTTCTACTGTCGCAAATTTTAAATACGCCAGGTATTGCCTTTTCTATAGTAAATTATTCAAAAAATAATTTTCTACTGTCGCAAATTTTAACTACGCCAGGGATTGCCTTTTATATAGTAAATTATTCAAAAAATAATTTTTTACTGTCGCAAATTTTAAATACGCCAGGGATTGCCTTTTCTATAGTAAATTATTCAAAAAATAATTTTCTACTGTCGCAAATTTTAATTGCGCCAGGGATTGCTTTTCTATAGTAAATTATTCAAAAAATAATTTTCTACTGTCGCAAATTTTAATTACGCCAGGGATTGCCTATTTCTATAGTAAATTATGCAAAAAATAATTTCTTACTGTCGCAAATTTTAAATACGCCAGGGATTGCCATTTCTATAGTAAATTATTCAAAAAATAATTTTCTACTGTCGCAAATTTTAAATACGCCAGGTATTGCCTTTTCTATAGTAAATTATTCAAAAAATAATTTTCTACTGTCGCAAATTTTAACTACGCCAGGGATTGCCTTTTCTATAGTAAATTTCTCACAAAATAATTTTATACTGTCGCAAATTTTAATTACGCCAGGGATTGCCTCTTCTATAGTAAATTATTCAAAAAATAATTTTCTACTGTCGCAATATTTAATTACGCCAGGGATTGCCTTTTCTATAGTAAATTATGCAAAAAATAATTTCTTACTGTCGCAAATTTTAAATACGCCAGGGATTGCCATTTCTTTAATAAATTATTCAAAAAATAATTTTTTACTGTCGCAAATTTTAAATACGCCAGGGATTGCCTTTTCTATAGTAAATTATTCAAAAAATAATTTTTTACTGTCGCAAATTTTAAATACGCCAGGGATTGCCTTTTCTATAGTAAATTATTCAAAAAAATAATTTTCTACTGTCGCAAATTTTAATTACGCCAGGGATTGCCTTTTATATAGTAAATTATTCAAAAAATAATTTTTTACTGTCGCAAATTTCAAATCCGCCAGGAATTGCCTTTTCTATAGTAAATTATTCAAAAAATAATTTTTTACTATCGCAAGTTTTAATTGCGCCAGGGATTGCCTTTTCTACAGTAAATTTTGCAAAAAATAATTTTTTACTGTCGCAAATTTTAATTACGCCAGGGATTGCCTTTTCTATAGTAAATTATTCAAAAAATAATTTTTTACTGTCGCAAATTTTAAATATCCCAGGGATTGCCTTTTCTATAGTAAATTTCTCACAAAATAATTTTATACTGTCGCAAATTTTAATTACGCCAGGGATTGCCTCTTCTATAGTAAATTATTCAAAAAATAATTTTCTACTGTCGCAATATTTAATTACGCCAGGGATTGCCTTTTCTATAGTAAATTATGCAAAAAATAATTTCTTACTGTCGCAAATTTTAAATACGCAGGGATTGCCATTTCTTTAATAAATTATTCAAAAAATAATTTTTTACTGTCGCAAATTTTAAATACGCCAGGGATTGCCTTTTCTATAGTAAATTATTCAAAAAATAATTTTTTACTGTCGCAAATTTTAAATACGCCAGGGATTGCCTTTTCTATAGTAAATTATTCAAAAAAATAATTTTCTACTGTCGCAAATTTTAATTACGCCAGGGATTGCCTTTTATATAGTAAATTATTCAAAAAATAATTTTTTACTGTCGCAAATTTCAAATCCGCCAGGAATTGCCTTTTCTATAGTAAATTATTCAAAAAATAATTTTTTACTATCGCAAGTTTTAATTGCGCCAGGGATTGCCTTTTCTACAGTAAATTTTGCAAAAAATAATTTTTTACTGTCGCAAATTTTAATTACGCCAGGGATTGCCTTTTCTATAGTAAATTATTCAAAAAATAATTTTTTACTGTCGCAAATTTTAAATATCCCAGGGATTGCCTTTTCTATAGTAAATTATTCAAAAATTAATTTTCAACTGTCGCAAATTTTAATTACACCAGGGATTGCCTTTTCTATAGTAAATTATTCAAAAAATAATTTTCAACTGTCGCAAATTTTAATTACGCCAGGGATTGCCTTTTCTATAGTAAATTCTTCAAAAATTAATTTTCTACTGTCGCAAATTTTAAATACGCCAGGGATTGCCTTTTCTATAGTAAATTATTCAAAAAATAATTTTCTACTGTCGCAAATTTTAATTACGCCAGGGATTGCCTTTTCTATAGTAAATTATTCAAAAAATAATTTTCTACTGTCGCAAATTTTAATTGCGCCAGGGATTGCCTTTTCTACAGTAAATTATTCAAAAAATAATTTTCTACTGTCGCAAATTGTAATTACGCCAGGGATTGCCTTTTCTATAGTAAATTATTCAAAAAATAATTTTCTACTGTCGCAAGTTTTAATTATGCCAGAGATTGCCTTTTCTATAGTAAATTATTCAAAAAATAATTTTCTACTGTCGCAAATTTTAAATACGCCAGGGATTGCCTTTTCTATAGTAAATTATTCAAAAAATAATTTTCTACTGTCGCAAATTTTAAATACGCCAGGGATTGCCTTTTCTATAGTAAATTATTCAAAAAATAATTTTCTACTGTCGCAAATTTTAATTACGCCAGGGATTGCCTTTTATATAGTAAATTATTCAAAAAATAATTTTTTACTGTCGCAAATTTCAAATCCGCCAGGAATTGCCTTTTCTATAGTAAATTATTCAAAAAATAATTTTTTACTATCGCAAGTTTTAATTGCGCCAGGGATTGCCTTTTCTACAGTAAATTTTGCAAAAAATAATTTTTTACTGTCGCAAATTTTAATTACGCCAGGGATTGCCTTTTCTATACTAAATTATTCAAAAAATAATTTTTTACTGTCGCAAATTTTAAATATCCCAGGGATTGCCTTTTCTATAGTAAATTATTCAAAAAATAATTTTCTACTGTCGCAAATTTTAAATACGCCAGGGATTGCCTTTTATATAGTAAATTATTCAAAAAATAATTTTTTACTGTCGCAAATTTTAAATACGCCAGGGATTGCCTTTTCTATAGTAAATTATTCAAAAAATAATTTTCTACTGTCGCAAATTTTAATTGCCCCAGGGATTGCCTTTTCTATAGTAAATTATTCAAAAAATAATTTTGAACTGTCGCAAATTTTAATTGCGCCAGGGATTGCCTTTTCTATAGTAAATTTCTCACAAAATAATTTTATACTGTCGCAAATTTTAGTTACGCCAGGGATTGCCTTTTCTATAGTAAATTATTCAAAAAATAATTTTCAACTGTCGCAAATTTTAATTGCGCCAGGGATTGCCTTTTCTATAGTAAATTATTCAAAAAATAATTTTTTACTCTCGCAAATTTCAATTTCGCCAGGTATATTTTTCACAAATTAATTTTTTACTGTCGCAAAATTTAATTGCTTTTTATATAGCAAATTATTCAAAAAATAATTTTTTACTATCGCAAATTTTAATTGCGCCAGGGATTGCCATTTCTATAGTAAATTATTCAAAAAATAATTTTTTACTGTCGCAAATTTTAATTACGCCAGGGATTGCCTTTTCTATAGTAAATTATTCAAAAAATAATTTTATACTGTCGCAAATTTTAATTACGCCAGGGATTGCCTTTTCTATAGTAAATTATTCAAAAAATAATTTTCTACTGTCGCAAATTTTAACTACGCCAGGGATTGCCTTTTATATAGTAAATTATTCAAAAAATAATTTTTTACTGTCGCAAATTTTAAATACGCCAGGGATTGCCTTTTCTATAGTAAATTATTCAAAAAATAATTTTTTACTATCGCAAGTTTTAATTGCGCCAGGGATTGCCTTTTCTACAGTAAATTTTGCAAAAAATAATTTTTTACTGTCGCAAATTTTAATTACGCCAGGGATTGCCTTTTCTATAGTAAATTATTCAAAAAATAATTTTTTACTGTCGCAAATTTTAAATATCCCAGGGATTGCCTTTTCTATAGTAAATTATTCAAAAATTAATTTTCAACTGTCGCAAATTTTAATTACACCAGGGATTGCCTTTTCTATAGTAAATTATTCAAAAAATAATTTTCAACTGTCGCAAATTTTAATTACGCCAGGGATTGCCTTTTCTATAGTAAATTCTTCAAAAATTAATTTTCTACTGTCGCAAATTTTAAATACGCCAGGGATTGCCTTTTCTATAGTAAATTATTCAAAAAATAATTTTCTACTGTCGCAAATTTTAATTACGCCAGGGATTGCCTTTTCTATAGTAAATTATTCAAAAAATAATTTTCTACTGTCGCAAATTTTAATTGCGCCAGGGATTGCCTTTTCTACAGTAAATTATTCAAAAAATAATTTTCTACTGTCGCAAATTGTAATTACGCCAGGGATTGCCTTTTCTATAGTAAATTATTCAAAAAATAATTTTCTACTGTCGCAAGTTTTAATTATGCCAGAGATTGCCTTTTCTATAGTAAATTATTCAAAAAATAATTTTCTACTCTCGCAAATTTTAAATACGCCAGGGATTGCCTTTTCTATAGTAAATTATTCAAAAAATAATTTTCTACTGTCGCAAATTTTAAATACGCCAGGGATTGCCTTTTCTATAGTAAATTATTCAAAAAATAATTTTCTACTGTCGCAAATTTTAATTACGCCAGGGATTGCCTTTTATATAGTAAATTATTCAAAAAATAATTTTTTACTGTCGCAAATTTCAAATCCGCCAGGAATTGCCTTTTCTATAGTAAATTATTCAAAAAATAATTTTTTACTATCGCAAGTTTTAATTGCGCCAGGGATTGCCTTTTCTACAGTAAATTTTGCAAAAAATAATTTTTTACTGTCGCAAATTTTAATTACGCCAGGGATTGCCTTTTCTATACTAAATTATTCAAAAAATAATTTTTTACTGTCGCAAATTTTAAATATCCCAGGGATTGCCTTTTCTATAGTAAATTATTCAAAAAATAATTTTCTACTGTCGCAAATTTTAAATACGCCAGGGATTGCCTTTTATATAGTAAATTATTCAAAAAATAATTTTTTACTGTCGCAAATTTTAAATACGCCAGGGATTGCCTTTTCTATAGTAAATTATTCAAAAAATAATTTTCTACTGTCGCAAATTTTAATTGCCCCAGGGATTGCCTTTTCTATAGTAAATTATTCAAAAAATAATTTTGAACTGTCGCAAATTTTAATTGCGCCAGGGATTGCCTTTTCTATAGTAAATTTCTCACAAAATAATTTTATACTGTCGCAAATTTTAGTTACGCCAGGGATTGCCTTTTCTATAGTAAATTATTCAAAAAATAATTTTCAACTGTCGCAAATTTTAATTGCGCCAGGGATTGCCTTTTCTATAGTAAATTATTCAAAAAATAATTTTTTACTCTCGCAAATTTCAATTTCGCCAGGTATATTTTTCACAAATTAATTTTTTACTGTCGCAAAATTTAATTGCTTTTTATATAGCAAATTATTCAAAAAATAATTTTTTACTATCGCAAATTTTAATTGCGCCAGGGATTGCCATTTCTATAGTAAATTATTCAAAAAATAATTTTTTACTGTCGCAAATTTTAATTACGCCAGGGATTGCCTTTTCTATAGTAAATTATTCAAAAAATAATTTTATACTGTCGCAAATTTTAATTACGCCAGGGATTGCCTTTTCTATAGTAAATTATTCAAAAAATAATTTTCTACTGTCGCAAATTTTAACTACGCCAGGGATTGCCTTTTATATAGTAAATTATTCAAAAAATAATTTTTTACTGTCGCAAATTTTAAATACGCCAGGGATTGCCTTTTCTATAGTAAATTATTCAAAAAATAATTTTCTACTGTCGCAAATTTTAATTGCGCCAGGGATTGCCTTTTCTATAGTAAATTATTCAAAAAATAATTTTCTACTGTCGCAAATTTTAATTACGCCAGGGATTGCCTATTTCTATAGTAAATTTCTCACAAAATAATTTTATACTGTCGCAAATTTTAATTACGCCAGGGATTGCCTCTTCTATAGTAAATTATTCAAAAAATAATTTTCTACTGTCGCAATATTTAATTACGCCAGGGATTGCCTTTTCTTTAGTAAATTATGCAAAAAATAATTTCTTACTGTCGCAAATTTTAAATACGCCAGGGATTGCCATTTCTTTAATAAATTATTCAAAAAATAATTCTTTACTGTCGCAAATTTTAAATACGCCAGGGATTGCCTTTTCTATAGTAAATTATTCAAAAAATAATTTTTTACTGTCGCAAATTTTAAATACGCCAGGGATTGCCTTTTCTATAGTAAATTATTCAAAAAATAATTTTCTACTGTCGCAAATTTTAATTACGCCAGGGATTGCCTTTTATATAGTAAATTATTCAAAAAATAATTTTTTACTGTCGCAAATTTCAAATCCGCCAGGAATTGCCTTTTCTATAGTAAATTATTCAAAAAATAATTTTTTACTATCGCAAGTTTTAATTGCGCCAGGGATTGCCTTTTCTACAGTAAATTTTGCAAAAAATAATTTTTTACTGTCGCAAATTTTAATTACGCCAGGGATTGCCTTTTCTATAGTAAATTATTCAAAAAATAATTTTTTACTGTCGCAAATTTTAAATATCCCAGGGATTGCCTTTTCTATAGTAAATTATTCAAAAATTAATTTTCAACTGTCGCAAATTTTAATTACACCAGGGATTGCCTTTTCTATAGTAAATTATTCAAAAAATAATTTTCAACTGTCGCAAATTTTAATTACGCCAGGGATTGCCTTTTCTATAGTAAATTCTTCAAAAATTAATTTTCTACTGTCGCAAATTTTAAATACGCCATGGATTGCCTTTTCTATAGTAAATTATTCAGAAAATAATTTTCTACTGTCGCAAATTTTAATTACGCCAGGGATTGCCTTTTCTATAGTAAATTATTCAAAAAATAATTTTCTACTGTCGCAAATTTTAATTGCGCCAGGGATTGCCTTTTCTACAGTAAATTATTCAAAAAATAATTTTCTACTGTCGCAAATTGTAATTACGCCAGGGATTGCCTTTTCTATAGTAAATTATTCAAAAAATAATTTTCTACTGTCGCAAGTTTTAATTATGCCAGGGATTGCCTTTTCTATAGTAAATTATTCAAAAAATAATTTTCTACTGTCGCAAATTTTAAATACGCCATTGATTGCCTTTTCTATAGTAAATTATTCAAAAAATAATTTTCTACTGTCGCAAATTTTAAATACGCCAGGGATTGCCTTTTCTATAGTAAATTATTCAAAAAATAATTTTCTACTGTCGCAAATTTTAACTACGCCAGGGATTGCCTTTTATATAGTAAATTATTCAAAAAATAATTTTTTACTGTCGCAAATTTTAAATACGCCAGGGATTGCCTTTTCTATAGTAAATTATTCAAAAAATAATTTTATACTGTCGCAAATTTTAAGTGCGCCAGGGATTGCCTTTTCTACAGTAAATTATTCAAAAAATAATTTTCAACTGTCGCAAATTTTAAATACGCCAGGGATTGCCTTTTCTATAGTAAATTATTCAAAAAATAATTTTTTACTGTCGCAAATTTTAATTGCGCCAGGGATTACCTTTTCTATAGTAAACTTTTCAAAAAATAATTTTCTACTGTCGCAAATTTTAATTACGCCAGGGATTGCCTTTTCTATAGTAAATTATTCAAAAAATAATTTTATGCTGTCGCAAATTTTAATTGCGCCAGGGATTGCCTTTTCTATAGTAAATTATTCAAAAAATAATTTTCAACTGTCGCAAATTTTAAATATCCCAGGGATTGCCTTTTCTATAGTAAATTATTCAAAAAATAATTTTCAACTGTCGCAAATTTTAATTACGCCAGGAATTGCCTTTTCTATAGAAAATTATTCAAAAAATAATTTTCTACTCTCGCAAATTTTAATTGCGCCAGGGATTGCCTTTTCTATAGTAAATTATTCAAAAAATAATTTTATACTGTCGCAAATTTTAATTACGCCAGTAATTGCCTTTTCTATAGTAAATTATTCAAAAAATAATTTTCTACTGTCGCAAATTTTAATTGCTTCAGGGATTGCCTTTTCTATAGTAAATTATTCAAAAAATAATTTTTTACTCTCGCAAATTTCAATTTCGCCAGGTAAATTTTTCACAAATTAATTTTCTACTGTCGCAAATTTTAATTAACCCAGGGATTGCCTTTTCTATAGTAAATTATTTAAAAAATAATTTTATACTGTCGCAAATTGTAATTGCGCCAGGGATTGCCTTTTCTATAGTAAATTATTCAAAAAATAATTTTCTACTGTCGCAAATTTTAATTACGCCAGGGATTGCCTTTTCTATAGTAAATTATTCAAAAAATAATTTTCAACTGTCGCAAATTTTAATTGCGCCAGGGATTGCCTTTTCTATAGTAAATTATTCAAAAAATAATTTTTTACTGTCGCAAATTTTAATTACGCCAGGGATTGCCTTTTCTATAGTAAATTATTCAAAAAATAATTTTTTACTTTCTCAAATTTCAATTTCGCCAGGTAAATTTTTCACAAATTAATTTTCTACTGTCGCAAATTTTAATCACGCCAGGGATTGCCTTTTCTATAGTAAATTATTCAAAAAATAATTTTATACTCTCGCAAATTTTAACTGCGCCAGGGATTGCCTTTTCTATAGTAAATTATTCAAAAAATAATTTTCAACTGTCGCAAATTTTAATTACGCCAGGGATTGCCTTTTCTATAGTAAATTTTGCAAAAAATAATTTTTTACTGTCGCAAATTTTAATTGCGCCAGGGATTGCCTTTTCTATAGTAAACTTTTCAAAAAATAATTTTCTACTGTCGCAAATTTTAATTACGCCAGGGATTGCCTTTTCTATAGTAAATTATTCAAAAAATAATTTTCAACTGTCGCAAATTTTAAATATCGCAGGGATTGCCTTTTCTATAGTAAATTATTCAAAAAATAATTTTCAACTGTCGCGAATTTTAATTACGCCAGGGATTGCCTTTTCTATAGTAAATTATTCAAAAAATAATTTTATACTGTCGCAAATTTTAATTGCGCCAGGGATTGCCTTTTCTATAGTAAATTATTCAAAAAATAATTTTATACTGTCGCAAATTTTAATTACGCCAGGGATTGCCTTTTCTATAGTAAATTATTCAAAAAATAATTTTCAACTGTCGCAAATTTTAATTACGCCAGGGATTGCCTTTTCTATAGTAAATTATTCAAAAAATAATTTTTTACTGTCGCAAATTTTAATTGCGCCAGGGATTGCCTTTTCTATAGTAAACTTTTCAAAAAATAATTTTATACTGTCGCAAATTTTAATTACGCCAGGGATTGCCTTTTCTATAGTAAATTATTCAAAAAATAATTTTCAACTGTCGCAAATTTTAATTACGCCAGGGATTCCCTTTTCTATAGTAAATTATTCAAAAAATAATTTTTTACTGTCGCAAATTTTAATTGCGCCAGGGATTGCCTTTTCTATAGTAAATTATTCAAAAAATAATTTTATACTGTCGCAAATTTTAATTACGCCAGGGATTGCCTTTTCTATAGTAAATTATTCAAAAAATAATTTTCTACTGTCGCAAATTTTAATTGCGCCAGGTATTGCCTTTTCTATAGTAAATTATTCAGAAAATAATTTTCTACTGTCGCAAATTTTAATTACGCCAGGGATTGCCTTTTCTATTGTAAATTATTCAAAAAATATTTTTATACGGTCGCAAATTGTAATTGCGCCAGGGATTGCCTTTTCTATAGTAAATTATTCAAAAAATAATTTTCTACTGTCGCAAATTTTAATTGCGCCAGGGATTGCCTTTTCTATAGTAAATTATTCAAAAAATAATTTTATACTGTCGCAAATTTTAATTACGCCAGGAATTGCCTTTTCTATAGTAAATTATTCAAAAAATAATTTTCTACTGTCGCAAATTTTAATTGCGCCAGTGATTGCCTTTTCTATAGTAAATTATTCAAAAAATAATTTTTTACTCTCGCAAATTTCAATTTCGCCAGGTAAATTTTTCACAAATTAATTTTCTACTGTCGCAAATTTTAATTACGCCAGGGATTGCCTTTTCTATAGTAAATTATTCAAAAAATAATTTTATACTGTCGCAAATTTTAATTGCGCCAGGGATTGCCTTTTCTATAGTAAATTATTCAAAAAATAATTTTCAACTGTCGCAAATTTTAATTACGCCAGGGATTGCCTTTTCTATAGTAAATTTTGCAAAAAATAATTTTTTACTGTCGCAAATTTTAATTACGCCAGGGATTGCCTTTTCTATAGTAAATTATTCAAAAAATAATTTTCTACTGTCGCAAATTTTAATTACGCCAGGGATTGCCTTTTCTATAGTAAATTATTCAAAAAATAATTTTCTACTGTCGCAAATTTTAATTGTGCCAGGGATTGCCTTTTCTATAGTAAATTATTCAAAAAATAATTTTCAACTGTCGCAAATTTTAAATATTCCAGGGATTGCCTTTTCTATAGTAAATTATTCAAAAAATAATTTTCAACTGTCGCAAATTTTAATTACGCCAGGGATTGCCTTTTCTATAGTAAATTATTCAAAAAATAATTTTCTACTGTCGAAAATTTTAATTGCGCCAGGGATTGCCTTTTCTATAGTAAATTATTCAAAAAATAATTTTATACTGTCGCAAATTTTAATTACGCCAGGGATTGCCTTTTCTATAGTAAATTATTCAAAAAATAATTTTCAACTGTCGCAAATTTTAATTACGCCAGGGATTGCCTTTTCTATAGTAAATTATTCAAAAAATAATTTTTTACTGTCGCAAATTTTAATTGCGCCAGGGATTGCCTTTTCTATAGTAAACTTTTCAAAAAATAATTTTATACTGTCGCAAATTTTAATTACGCCAGGGATTGCCTTTTCTATAGTAAATTATTCAAAAAATAATTTTCAACTGTCGCAAATTTTAATTACGCCAGGGATTCCCTTTTCTATAGTAAATTATTCAAAAAATAATTTTTTACTGTCGCAAATTTTAATTGCGCCAGGGATTGCCTTTTCTATAGTAAATTATTCAAAAAATAATTTTATACTGTCGCAAATTTTAATTACGCCAGGGATTGCCTTTTCTATAGTAAATTATTCAAAAAATAATTTTCTACTGTCGCAAATTTTAATTGCGCCAGGTATTGCCTTTTCTATAGTAAATTATTCAGAAAATAATTTTCTACTGTCGCAAATTTTAATTACGCCAGGGATTGCCTTTTCTATTGTAAATTATTCAAAAAATATTTTTATACGGTCGCAAATTGTAATTGCGCCAGGGATTGCCTTTTCTATAGTAAATTATTCAAAAAATAATTTTCTACTGTCGCAAATTTTAATTGCGCCAGGGATTGCCTTTTCTATAGTAAATTATTCAAAAAATAATTTTATACTGTCGCAAATTTTAATTACGCCAGGAATTGCCTTTTCTATAGTAAATTATTCAAAAAATAATTTTCTACTGTCGCAAATTTTAATTGCGCCAGTGATTGCCTTTTCTATAGTAAATTATTCAAAAAATAATTTTTTACTCTCGCAAATTTCAATTTCGCCAGGTAAATTTTTCACAAATTAATTTTCTACTGTCGCAAATTTTAATTACGCCAGGGATTGCCTTTTCTATAGTAAATTATTCAAAAAATAATTTTATACTGTCGCAAATTTTAATTGCGCCAGGGATTGCCTTTTCTATAGTAAATTATTAAAAAAATAATTTTCAACTGTCGCAAATTTTAATTACGCCAGGGATTGCCTTTTCTATAGTAAATTTTGCAAAAAATAATTTTTTACTGTCGCAAATTTTAATTACGCCAGGGATTGCCTTTTCTATAGTAAATTATTCAAAAAATAATTTTCTACTGTCGCAAATTTTAATTACGCCAGGGATTGCCTTTTCTATAGTAAATTATTCAAAAAATAATTTTCTACTGTCGCAAATTTTAATTGTGCCAGGGATTGCCTTTTCTATAGTAAATTATTCAAAAAATAATTTTCAACTGTCGCAAATTTTAAATATTCCAGGGATTGCCTTTTCTATAGTAAATTATTCAAAAAATAATTTTCAACTGTCGCAAATTTTAATTACGCCAGGGATTGCCTTTTCTATAGTAAATTATTCAAAAAATAATTTTCTACTGTCGAAAATTTTAATTGCGCCAGGGATTGCCTTTTCTATAGTAAATTATTCAAAAAATAATTTTATACTGTCGCAAATTTTAATTACGCCAGGGATTGCCTTTTCTATAGTAAATTATTCAAAAAATAATTTTCTACTGTCGCAAATTTTAATTGCGCCAGGGATTGCCTTTTCTATAGTAAATTATTCAAAAAATAATTTTTTACTCTCGCAAATTTCAATTTCGCCAGGTAAATTTTTCACAAATTAATTTTCTACTGTCGCAAATTTTAATTACGCCAGGGATTGCCTTTTCTATAGTAAATTATTCAAAAAATAATGTTATACTGTCGCAAATTGTAATTGCGCCAGGGATTGCCTTTTCTATAGTAAATTATTCAAAAAATTATTTTCTACTGTCGCAAATTTTAATTGCGCCAGGGATTGCCTTTTCTATAGTAAATTATTCAAAAAATAATTTTATACTGTCGCAAATTTTAATTGCGCCAGGGATTGCCTTTTCTATAGTAAATTATTCAAAAAATAATTTTATACTGTCGCAAATTTTAATTACGCCAGGGATTGCCTTTTCTATAGTAAATTATTCAAAAAATAATTTTCAACTGTCGCAAATTTTAATTACGCCAGGGATTGCCTTTTCTATAGTAAATTATTCAAAAAATAATTTTTTACTTTCGCAAATTTTAATTGCGCCAGGGATTGCCTTTTCTATAGTAAACTTTTCAAAAAATAATTTTCTACTGTCGCAAATTTTAATTACGCCAGCGATTGCCTTTTCTATAGTAAATTATTCAAAAAATAATTTTATACTGTCGCAAATTTTAATTGCGCCAGGGATTGCCTTTTCTATAGTAAATTATTCAAAAAATAATTTTATACTGTCGCAAATTTTAATTACGCCAGGGATTGCCTTTTCTATAGTAAATTATTCAAAAAACAATTTTCTACTGTCGCAAATTTTAATTGCGCCATGGATTGCCTTTTCTATAGTAAATTATTCAAAAAATAATTTTCTACTGTGGCAAATTTTAATTACGCCAGGGATTGCCTTTTCTATAGTAAATCATTCAAAAAATAATTTTCTACTGTCGCAAAATTTAATTGCGCCAGGGATTGCCTTTTCTAAAGTAAATTATTCAAAAAATAATTTTTTATTCTCGCAAATTTCAATTTCGCAACGTAAATTTTTCACAAATTAATTTTCTACTGTCGCAAATTTTAATTACGCCAGGGATTGCCTTTTCTATAGTAAATTATTCAAAAAATAATTTTATACTGTCGCAAATTCTAATTACGCCAGGGATTGCCTTTTCTATAGTAAATTATTCAAAAAATAATTTTCTACTGTCGCAAATTTTAATTGCGCCAGGGATTGCCTTTTCTATAGTAAATTATTCAAAAAATAATTTTCTATTGTGGCAAATTTTAATTACGCCAGGGATTGCCTTTTCTATAGTAAATTATTCAAAAAATAATTTTTTACTCTCGCAAATTTCAATTTCGCAAGGTAAATTTTTGACAAATTAATTTTCTACTGTCGCAAATTTTAATTACGCCAGGGATTGCCTTTTCTATAGTAAATTATTCAAAAAATAATTTTATACTGTCGCAAATTGTAATTGCGCCAGGGATTGCCTTTTCTATAGTAAATTATTCAAAAAATAATTTTCTACTGTCGCAAATTTTAATTGCGCCAGGGATTGCCTTTTCTATAGTAAATTATTCAAAAAATAATTTTTTACTCTCGCAAATTTCAATTTCGCCAGGTAAACTTTTCACAAATTAATTTTCTACTGTCGCAAATTTTAATTACGCCAGGGATTGCCTTTTCTATAGTAAATTATTCAAAAAATAATTTTATACTGTCGCAAATTTTAATTGCGCCAGGGATTGCCTTTTCTATAGTAAATTATTCAAAAAATAATTTTATACTGTCGCAAATTTTAATTACGCCAGGGATTGCCTTTTCTATAGTAAATTATTCAAAAAACAATTTTCTACTGTCGCAAATTTTAATTGCGCCATGGATTGCCTTTTCTATAGTAAATTATTCAAAAAATAATTTTCTACTGTGGCAAATTTTAATTACGCCAGGGATTGCCTTTTCTATAGTAAATCATTCAAAAAATAATTTTCTACTGTCGCAAAATTTAATTGCGCCAGGGATTGCCTTTTCTAAAGTAAATTATTCAAAAAATAATTTTTTATTCTCGCAAATTTCAATTTCGCAACGTAAATTTTTCACAAATTAATTTTCTACTGTCGCAAATTTTAATTACGCCAGGGATTGCCTTTTCTATAGTAAATTATTCAAAAAATAATTTTATACTGTCGCAAATTCTAATTACGCCAGGGATTGCCTTTTCTATAGTAAATTATTCAAAAAATAATTTTCTACTGTCGCAAATTTTAATTGCGCCAGGGATTGCCTTTTCTATAGTAAATTATTCAAAAAATAATTTTCTATTGTGGCAAATTTTAATTACGCCAGGGATTGCCTTTTCTATAGTAAATTATTCAAAAAATAATTTTTTACTCTCGCAAATTTCAATTTCGCAAGGTAAATTTTTGACAAATTAATTTTCTACTGTCGCAAATTTTAATTACGCCAGGGATTGCCTTTTCTATAGTAAATTATTCAAAAAATAATTTTATACTGTCGCAAATTGTAATTGCGCCAGGGATTGCCTTTTCTATAGTAAATTATTCAAAAAATAATTTTCTACTGTCGCAAATTTTAATTGCGCCAGGGATTGCCTTTTCTATAGTAAATTATTCAAAAAATAATTTTTTACTCTCGCAAATTTCAATTTCGCCAGGTAAACTTTTCACAAATTAATTTTCTACTGTCGCAAATTTTAATTACGCCAGGGATTGCCTTTTCTATAGTAAATTATTCAAAAAATAATTTTATACTGTCGCAAATTGTAATTGCGCCAGGGATTGCCTTTTCTATAGTAAATTATTCAAAAAATAATTTTCTACTGTCGCAAATTTTAATTGCGCCAGGGATTGTCTTTTCTATAGTAAATTATTCAAAAAATAATTTTTTACTCTCGCAAATTTCAATTTCGCCAGGCAAATTTTTCACAAATTAATTTTCTACTGTCGCAAATTTTAATTACGCCAGGGATTGCCTTTTCTATAGTAAATTATTCAAAAAATAATTTTATACTGTCGCAAATTTTAATTGCGCCAGGGATTGCCTTTTCTATAGTAAATTATTCAAAAAATAATTTTCAACTGTCGCAAATTTTAATTACGCCAGGGATTGCCTTTTCTATATTAAATTTTGCAAAAAATAATTTTTTACTGTCGCAAATTTTAATTACGCCAGGGATTGCCTTTTCTATAGTAAATTATTCAAAAAATAATTTTCTACTGTCGCAAATTTTAATTACGCCAGGGATTGCCTTTTCTATAGTAAATTATTCAAAAAATAATTTTCTACTGTCGCAAATTTTAATTGCGCCAGGGATTGCCTTTTCTATAGTAAATTATTCAAAAAATAATTTTCAACTGTCGCAAATTTTAAATATCCCAAGGATTGCCTTTTCTATAGTAAATTATTCAAAAAATAATTTTATACTGTCGCAAATTTTAATTACGCCAGGGATTGCCTTTTCTATAGTAAATTATTCAAAAAATAATTTTCTACTGTCGCAAATTTTAATTACGCCAGCGATTGCCTTTTCTATAGTAAATTATTCAAAAAATAATTTTATACTGTCGCAAATTTTAATTGCGCCAGGGATTGCCTTTTCTATAGTAAATTATTCAAAAAATAATTTTATACTGTCGCAAATTTTAATTACGCCAGGGATTGCCTTTTCTATAGTAAATTATTCAAAAAATAATTTTCTACTCTCGCAAATTTTAATTGCGCCAGGGATTGCCTTTTCTATAGTAAATTATTCATTTTTACTCTCGCAAATTTCAATTTCGCCAGGTAAATTTTTCACAAATTAATTTTCAACTGTCGCAAATTTTAAATATCCCAGGGATTGCCTTTTCTATAGTAAATTATTCAAAAAATAATTTTCAACTGTCGCAAATTTTAATTACGCCAGGGATTGCCTTTTCTATAGTAAATTATTCAAAAAATAATTTTATACTGTCGCAAATTGTAATTGCGCCAGGGATTGCCTTTTCTATAGTAAATTATTCAAAAAATAATTTTCTACTCTCGCAAATTTTAATTGCGCCAGGGATTGCCTTTTCTATAGTAAATTTTCAAAAATTAATTTTCTACTGTCGCAAATTTTAATTACGCCAGGGATTGCCTTTTCTATAGTAAATTAATCAAAAAATAATTTTATACTGTCGCAAATTGTAATTGCGCCAGGGATTGCCTTTTCTATAGTAAATTATTCAAAAAATTATTTTCTACTGTCGCAAATTTTAATTGCGCCAGGGATTGCCTTTTCTATAGTAAATTATTCAAAAAATAATTTTATACTTTCGCAAATTTTAATTGCGCCAGGGATTGCCTTTTCTATAGTAAACTTTTCAAAAAATAATTTTCTACTGTCGCAAATTTTAAATACGCCAGGGATTGCCTTTTCTATAGTAAATTATTCAAAAAATAATTTTATACTGTCGCAAATTTTAATTGCGCCAGGGATTGCCTTTTCTATAGTAAATTATTCAAAAAATAATTTTATACTGTCGCAAATTTTAATTACGCCAGGGATTGCCTTTTCTATAGTAAATTATTCAAAAAATAATTTTCTACTGTCGCAAATTTTAATTGCGCCAGGGATTGCCTTTTCTATAGTAAATTATTCAAAAAATAATTTTCTACTGTCGCAAATTTTAATTACGCCAGGGTTTGCCTTTTCTATAGTAAATTATTCAAAAAATAATTTTCTACTGTCGCAAATTTTAATTCTGCCAGGGATTGCCTTTTCTATAGTAAATTATTCAAAAAATAATTTTTTACTCTCGCAAATTTCAATTTCGCCAGGTAAATTTTTCACAAATTAATTTTCTACTGTCGCAAATTTTAATTACGCCAGGGATTGCCTTTTCTATAGTAAATTATTCAAAAAATAATTTTATACTGTCGCAAATTGTAATTGCGCCAGGGATTGCCTTTTCTATAGTAAATTATTCAAAAAATAATTTTCTACTGTCGCAAATTTTAATTGCGCCAGGGATTGCCTTTTCTATAGTAAATTATTCAAAAAATAATTTTATACTGTCGCAAATTTTAATTACGCCAGGGATTGCCTTTTCTATAGTAAATTATTCAAAAAATAATTTTCTACTGTCGGAAATTTTAATTGCGCCAGGGATTGCCTTTTCTATAGTAAATTATTCAAAAAATAATTTTCAACTGTCGCAAATTTTAATTACGCCAGGGATAGCCTTTTCTATAGTAAATTTTGCAAAAAATAATTTTTTACTGTCGCAAATTTTAATTACGCGAGGGATTGCCTTTTCTATAGTAAATTATTCAAAAAATAATTTTCTACTGTCGCAAATTTTAATTACGCCAGGGATTGCCTTTTCTATAGTAAATTATTCAAAAAATAATTTTCTACTGTCGCAAATTTTAATTGCGCCAGGTATTGCCTATTCTATAGTAAATTATTCAAAAAATAATTTTCAACTGTCGCAAATTTTAAATATCCCAGGGATTGCCTTTTCTATAGTAAATTATTCAAAAAATAATTTGCAACTGTCGCAAATTTTAATTACGCCTGGGATTGCCTTTTCTAAAGTAAATTATTCAAAAAATAATTTTCTACTGTCGCAAATTTTAATTGCGCCAGTGATTGCCTTTTCTATAGTAAATTATTCAAAAAATAATTTTATACTGTCGCAAATTTTAATTACGCCAGGGATTGCCTTTTCTATAGTAAATTATTCAAAAAATAATTTTCTACTGTCGCAAATTTTAATTGCGCCAGGGATTGCCTTTTCTATAGTAAATTATTCAAAAAATAATTTTTTACTCTCACAAATTTCAATTTCGCCAGGTAGATTTTTCACAAATTAATTTTCTACTGTCGCAAATTTTAATTACGCCAGGGATTGCCTTTTCTATAGTAAATTATTCAAAAAATAATTTTCAACTGTCGCAAATTTTAATTACGCCAGGGATTCCCTTTTCTATAGTAAATTATTCAAAAAATAATTTTTTACTGTCGCAAATTTTAATTGCGCCAGGGATTGCCTTTTCTATAGTAAATTATTCAAAAAATAATTTTATACTGTCGCAAATTTTAATTACGCCAGGGATTGCCTTTTCTATAGTAAATTATTCAAAAAATAATTTTCTACTGTCGCAAATTTTAATTGCGCCAGGTATTGCCTTTTCTATAGTAAATTATTCAGAAAATAATTTTCTACTGTCGCAAATTTTAATTACGCCAGGGATTGCCTTTTCTATTGTAAATTATTCAAAAAATATTTTTATACGGTCGCAAATTGTAATTGCGCCAGGGATTGCCTTTTCTATAGTAAATTATTCAAAAAATAATTTTCTACTGTCGCAAATTTTAATTGCGCCAGGGATTGCCTTTTCTATAGTAAATTATTCAAAAAATAATTTTATACTGTCGCAAATTTTAATTACGCCAGGAATTGCCTTTTCTATAGTAAATTATTCAAAAAATAATTTTCTACTGTCGCAAATTTTAATTGCGCCAGTGATTGCCTTTTCTATAGTAAATTATTCAAAAAATAATTTTTTACTCTCGCAAATTTCAATTTCGCCAGGTAAATTTTTCACAAATTAATTTTCTACTGTCGCAAATTTTAATTACGCCAGGGATTGCCTTTTCTATAGTAAATTATTCAAAAAATAATTTTATACTGTCGCAAATTTTAATTGCGCCAGGGATTGCCTTTTCTATAGTAAATTATTCAAAAAATAATTTTCAACTGTCGCAAATTTTAATTACGCCAGGGATTGCCTTTTCTATAGTAAATTTTGCAAAAAATAATTTTTTACTGTCGCAAATTTTAATTACGCCAGGGATTGCCTTTTCTATAGTAAATTATTCAAAAAATAATTTTCTACTGTCGCAAATTTAATTACGCCAGGGATTGCCTTTTCTATAGTAAATTATTCAAAAAATAATTTTCTACTGTCGCAAATTTTAATTGTGCCAGGGATTGCCTTTTCTATAGTAAATTATTCAAAAAATAATTTTCAACTGTCGCAAATTTTAAATATTCCAGGGATTGCCTTTTCTATAGTAAATTATTCAAAAAATAATTTTCAACTGTCGCAAATTTTAATTACGCCAGGGATTGCCTTTTCTATAGTAAATTATTCAAAAAATAATTTTCTACTGTCGAAAATTTTAATTGCGCCAGGGATTGCCTTTTCTATAGTAAATTATTCAAAAAATAATTTTATACTGTCGCAAATTTTAATTACGCCAGGGATTGCCTTTTCTATAGTAAATTATTCAAAAAATAATTTTCTACTGTCGCAAATTTTAATTGCGCCAGGGATTGCCTTTTCTATAGTAAATTATTCAAAAAATAATTTTTTACTCTCGCAAATTTCAATTTCGCCAGGTAAATTTTTCACAAATTAATTTTCTACTGTCGCAAATTTTAATTACGCCAGGGATTGCCTTTTCTATAGTAAAATTATTCAAAAAATAATTTTATACTGTCGCAAATTGTAATTGCGCCAGGGATTGCCTTTTCTATAGTAAATTATTCAAAAAATTATTTTCTACTGTCGCAAATTTTAATTGCGCCAGGGATTGCCTTTTCTATAGTAAATTATTCAAAAAATAATTTTATACTGTCGCAAATTTTAATTGCGCCAGGGATTGCCTTTTCTATAGTAAATTATTCAAAAAATAATTTTATACTGTCGCAAATTTTAATTACGCCAGGGATTGCCTTTTCTATAGTAAATTATTCAAAAAATAATTTTCAACTGTCGCAAATTTTAATTACGCCAGGGATTGCCTTTTCTATAGTAAATTATTCAAAAAATAATTTTTTACTGTCGCAAATTTTAATTGCGCCAGGGATTGCCTTTTCTATAGTAAACTTTTCAAAAAATAATTTTCTACTGTCGCAAATTTTAATTACGCCAGCGATTGCCTTTTCTATAGTAAATTATTCAAAAAATAATTTTATACTGTCGCAAATTTTAATTGCGCCAGGGATTGCCTTTTCTATAGTAAATTATTCAAAAAATAATTTTATACTGTCGCAAATTTTAATTACGCCAGGGATTGCCTTTTCTATAGTAAATTATTCAAAAAACAATTTTCTACTGTCGCAAATTTTAATTGCGCCATGGATTGCCTTTTCTATAGTAAATTATTCAAAAAATAATTTTCTACTGTGGCAAATTTTAATTACGCCAGGGATTGCCTTTTCTATAGTAAATCATTCAAAAAATAATTTTCTACTGTCGCAAAATTTAATTGCGCCAGGGATTGCCTTTTCTAAAGTAAATTATTCAAAAAATAATTTTTTATTCTCGCAAATTTCAATTTAGCAACGTAAATTTTTCACAAATTAATTTTCTACTGTCGCAAATTTTAATTACGCCAGGGATTGCCTTTTCTATAGTAAATTATTCAAAAAATAATTTTATACTGTCGCAAATTTTAATTACGCCAGGGATTGCCTTTTCTATAGTAAATTATTCAAAAAATAATTTTCTACTGTCGCAAATTTTAATTGCGCCAGGGATTGCCTTTTCTATAGTAAATTATTCAAAAAATAATTTTCTACTGTGGCAAATTTTAATTACGCCAGGGATTGCCTTTTCTATAGTAAATTATTCAAAAAATAATTTTTTACTCTCGCAAATTTCAATTTCGCAAGGTAAATTTTTGACAAATTAATTTTCTACTGTCGCAAATTTTAATTACGCCAGGGATTGCCTTTTCTATAGTAAATTATTCAAAAAATAATTTTATACTGTCGCAAATTGTAATAGCGCCAGGGATTGCCTTTTCTATAGTAAATTATTCAAAAAATAATTTTCTACTGTCGCAAATTTTAATTGCGCCAGGGATTGCCTTTTCTATAGTAAATTATTCAAAAAATAATTTTTTACTCTCCCAAATTTCAATTTCGCCAGGTAAACTTTTCACAAATTAATTTTCTACTGTCGCAAATTTTAATTACGCCAGGGATTGCCTTTTCTATAGTAAATTATTCAAAAAATAATTTTATACTGTCGCAAATTGTAATTGCGCCAGGGATTGCCTTTTCTATAGTAAATTATTCAAAAAATAATTTTCTACTGTCGCAAATTTTAATTGCGCCAGGGATTGTCTTTTCTATAGTAAATTATTCAAAAAATAATTTTTTACTCTCGCAAATTTCAATTTCGCCAGGTAAATTTTTCACAAATTAATTTTCTACTGTCGCAAATTTTAATTACGCCAGGGATTGCCTTTTCTATAGTAAATTATTCAAAAAATAATTTTATACTGTCGCAAATTTTAATTGCGCCAGGGATTGCCTTTTCTATAGTAAATTATTCAAAAAATAATTTTCAACTGTCGCAAATTTTAATTACGCCAGGGATTGCCTTTTCTATAGTAAATTTTGCAAGAAATAATTTTTTACTGTCGCAAATTTTAATTACGCCAGGGATTGCCTTTTGTATAGTAAATTATTCAAAAAATAATTTTCTACTGTCGCAAATTTTAATTACGCCAGGGATTGCCTTTTCTATAGTAAATTATTCAAAAAATAATTTTCTACTGTCGCAAATTTTAATTGCGCCAGGGATTGCCTTTTCTATAGTAAATTATTCAAAAAATAATTTTCAACTGTCGCAAATTTTAAATATCCCAAGGATTGCCTTTTCTATAGTAAATTATTCAAAAAATAATTTTATACTGTCGCAAATTTTAAGTACGCCAGGGATTGCCTTTTCTATAGTAAATTATTCAAAAAATAATTTTCTACTGTCGCAAATTTTAATTACGCCAGCGATTGCCTTTTCTATAGTAAATTATTCAAAAAATAATTTTATACTGTCGCAAATTTTAATTGCGCCAGGGATTGCCTTTTCTATAGTAAATTATTCAAAAAATAATTTTATACTGTCGCAAATTTTAATTACGCCAGGGATTGCCTTTTCTATAGTAAATTATTCAAAAAATAATTTTCTACTGTCGCAAATTTTAATTGCGCCAGGGATTGCCTTTTCTATAGTAAATTATTCAAAAAATAATTTTTTACTCTCGCAAATTTCAATTTCGCCAGGTAAATTTTTCACAAATTAATTTTCTACTGTCGCAAATTTTAATTGCGCCAGGGATTGCCTTTTCTATAGTAAATTATTCAAAAAATAATTTTATACTGTCGCAAATTTTAATTACGCCAGGGATTGCCTTTTCTATAGTAAATTATTCAAAAAACAATTTTCTACTGTCGCAAATTTTAATTGCGCCATGGATTGCCTTTTCTATAGTAAATTATTCAAAAAATAATTTTCTACTGTGGCAAATTTTAATTACGCCAGGGATTGCCTTTTCTATAGTAAATCATTCAAAAAATAATTTTCTACTGTCGCAAAATTTAATTGCGCCAGGGATTGCCTTTTCTAAAGTAAATTATTCAAAAAATAATTTTTTATTCTCGCAAATTTCAATTTCGCAACGTAAATTTTTCACAAATTAATTTTCTACTGTCGCAAATTTTAATTACGCCAGGGATTGCCTTTTCTATAGTAAATTATTCAAAAAATAATTTTCTACTGTCGCAAATTTTAATTGCGCCAGGGATTGCCTTTTCTATAGTAAATTATTCAAAAACTAATTTTCAACTGTCGCAAATTTTAATTGCGCCAGGGATTGCCTTTTCTATAGTAAATTATTCAAAAAATAATTTTATACTGTCGCAAATTTTAAGTACGCCAGGGATTGCCTTTTCTATAGTAAATTATTCAAAAAATAATTTTCTACTGTCGCAAATTTTAATTACGCCAGCGATTGCCTTTTCTATAGTAAATTATTCAAAAAATAATTTTATACTGTCGCAAATTTTAATAGCGCCAGGGATTGCCTTTTCTATAGTAAATTATTCAAAAAATAATTTTATACTGTCGCAAATTTTAATTACGCCAGGGATTGCCTTTTCTATAGTAAATTATTCAAAAAATAATTTTCTACTGTCGCAAATTTTAATTGCGCCAGGGATTGCCGTTTCTATAGTAAATTATTCAAAAAATAATTTTTTACTGTCGCAAATTTTAATTGCGCCAGGGATTGCCTTTTCTATAGTAAATTATTCAAAAAATAATTTTCTACTGTGGCAAATTTTAATTACGCCAGGGATTGCCTTTTCTATAGTAAATTATTCAAAAAATAATTTTTTACTCTCGCAAATTTCAATTTCGCAAGGTAAATTTTTGACAAATTAATTTTCTACTGTCGCAAATTTTAATTACGCCAGGGATTGCCTTTTCTATAGTAAATTATTCAAAAAATAATTTTATACTGTCGCAAATTGTAATTGCGCCAGGGATTGCCTTTTCTATAGTAAATTATTCAAAAAATAATTTTCTACTGTCGCAAATTTTAATTGCGCCAGGGATTGCCTTTTCTATAGTAAATTATTCAAAAAATAATTTTTTACTCTCGCAAATTTCAATTTCGCCAGGTAAACTTTTCACAAATTAATTTTCTACTGTCGCATATTTTAATTACGCCAGGGATTGCCTTTTCTATAGTAAATTATTCAAAAAATAATTTTATACTGTCGCAAATTGTAATTGCGCCAGGGATTGCCTTTTCTATAGTAAATTATTCAAAAAATAATTTTCTACTGTCGCAAATTTTAATTGCGCCAGGGATTGTCTTTTCTATAGTAAATTATTCAAAAAATAATTTTTTACTCTCGCAAATTTCAATTTCGCCAGGTAAATTTTTCACAAATTAATTTTCTACTGTCGCAAATTTTAATTACGCCAGGGATTGCCTTTTCTATAGTAAATTATTCAAAAAATAATTTTATACTGTCGCAAATTTTAATTGCGCCAGGGATTGCCTTTTCTATAGTAAATTATTCAAAAAATAATTTTCAACTGTCGCAAATTTTAATTACGCCAGGGATTGCCTTTTCTATAGTAAATTTTGCAAAAAATAATTTTTTACTGTCGCAAATTTTAATTACGCCAGGGATTGCCTTTTGTATAGTAAATTATTCAAAAAATAATTTTCTACTGTCGCAAATTTTAATTACGCCAGGGATTGCCTTTTCTATAGTAAATTATTCAAAAAATAATTTTCTACTGTCGCAAATTTTAATTGCGCCAGGGATTGCCTTTTCTATAGTAAATTATTCAAAAATAATTTTCAACTGTCGCAAATTTTAAATATCCCAAGGATTGCCTTTTCTATAGTAAATTATTCAAAAAATAATTTTATACTGTCGCAAATTTTAAGTACGCCAGGGATTGCCTTTTCTATAGTAAATTATTCAAAAAATAATTTTCTACTGTCGCAAATTTTAATTACGCCAGCGATTGCCTTTTCTATAGTAAATTATTCAAAAATAATTTTTATACTGTCGCAAATTTTAATAGCGCCAGGGATTGCCTTTTCTATAGTAAATTATTCAAAAAATAATTTTATACTGTCGCAAATTTTAATTACGCCAGGGATTGCCTTTTCTATAGTAAATTATTCAAAAAATAATTTTCTACTGTCGCAAATTTTAATTGCGCCAGGGATTGCCTTTTCTATAGTAAATTATTCAAAAAATAATTTTTTACTCTCGCAAATTTCAATTTCGCCAGGTAAATTTTTCACAAATTAATTTTCTACTGTCGCAAATTTTAATTACGCCAGGATTGCCTCTTCTATAGTAAATTATTCAAAAAATAATTTTATACTGTCGCAAATTGTAATTGCGCCAGGGATTGCCTTTTCTATAGTAAATTATTCAAAAAATTATTTTCTACTGTCGCAAATTTTAATTGCGCCAGGGATTGCCTTTTCTATAGTAAATTATTCAAAAAATAATTTTCAACTGTCGCAAATTTTAATTACAGGCAGGGATTGCCTTTTCTATAGTAAATTTTGCAAAAAATAATTTTTTTACTGTCGCAAATTTTAATTGCGCCAGGGATTGCATTTTCTATAGTAAACTTTTCAAAAAATAATTTTCAACTGTCGCAAATTTTAATTACGCCAGGGATTGCTTTTTCTATAGTAAATTATTCAAAAAATAATTTTATACTCTCGCAAATTTTAATTGCGCCAGGGATTGCCCTTTTCTATAGTAAATTATTCATTTTTACTCTCGCAAATTTCAATTTCGCCAGGTAAATTTTTCACAAATTAATTTTCAACTGTCGCAAATTTTAAATATCCCAGGGATTGCCTTTTCTATAGTAAATTATTCAAAAAATAATTTTCAACTGTCGCAATTTTAATTACGCCAGGGATTGCCTTTTCTATAGTAAATTATTCAAAAAATAATTTTATACTGTCGCAAATTGTAATTGCGCCAGGGATTGCCTTTTCTATAGTAAATTATATCAAAAAATAATTTTCTACTCTCGCAAATTTTAATTGCGCCAGGGGATTGCCTTTTCTATAGTAAATTTCAAAAATTAATTTTCTACTGTCGCAAATTTTAATTACGCCAGGGATTGCCTTTTCTATAGTAAATTATTCAAAAAATAATTTTATAATGTCGCAAATTGTAATTGCGCCAGGGATTGCCTTTTCTATAGTAAATTATTCAAAAAATTATTTTCTACTGTCGCAAATTTTAATTGCGCCAGGGATTGCCTTTTCTATAGTAAATTATTCAAAAAATAATTTTATACTTTCGCAAATTTTAATTGCGCCAGGGATTGCCTTTTCTATAGTAAATTATTCAAAAAATAATTTTATACTGTCGCAAATTTTAATTACGCCAGGGATTGCCTTTTCTATAGTAAATTATTCAAAAAATAATTTTCAACTGTCGCAAATTTTATTACGCCAGGGATTGCCTTTTCTATAGTAAATTATTCAAAAAATAATTTTTTACTGTCGCAAATTTTAATTGCGCCAGGGATTGCCTTTTCTATAGTAAACTTTTCAAAAAATCTTTTCAAAAAATAATTTTCTACTGTCGCAAATTTTAAATACGCCAGGGATTGCCTTTTCTATAGTAAATTATTCAAAAAATAATTTTATACTGTCGCAAATTTTAATTGCGCCAGGAATTGCCTTTTCTATAGTAAATTATTCAAAAATAATTTTATACTGTCGCAAATTTTAATTACGCCAGGGATTGCCTTTTCTATAGTAAATTATTCAAAAAATAATTTTCTACTGTCGCAAATTTAATTGCGCCAGGGATTGCCTTTTCTATTGTAAATTATTCAAAAAATAATTTTCTACTGTCGCAAATTTTAATTACGCCAGGGTTTGCCTTTTCTATAGTAAATTATTCAAAAAATAATTTTCTACTGTCGCAAATTTTAATTGCGCCAGGGATTGCCTTTTCTATAGTAAATTATTCAAAAAATAATTTTTTACTCTCGCAAATTCAATTTCGCCAGGTAAATTTTTCACAATTAATTTTCTACTGTCGCAAATTTTAATTACGCAGGGATTGCCTTTTCTATAGTAAATTATTCAAAAAATAATTTTATACTGTCGCAAATTGTAATTGCGCCAGGGATTGCCTTTTCTATAGTAAATTATTCAAAAAATAATTTTCTACTGTCGCAAATTTTAATTGCGCCAGGGATTGCCTTTTCTATAGTAAATTATTCAAAAAATAATTTTATACTGTCGCAAATTTTAATTACGCCAGGATTGCCTTTTCTATAGTAAATTATTCAAAAAATAATTTTCTACTGTCGGAAATTTTAATTGCGCCAGGGATTGCCTTTCTATAGCAAATTATTCAAAAAATAATTTTCAACTGTCGCAAATTTTAATTACGCCAGGGATAGCCTTTTCTATAGTAAATTTTGCAAAAAATAATTTTTTACTGTCGCAAATTTTAATTACGCGAGGGATTGCCTTTTCTATAGTAAATTATTCAAAAAATAATTTTCTACTGTCGCAAATTTTAATTACGCCAGGGATTGCCTTTTCTATAGTAAATTATTCAAAAAATAATTTTCTACTGTCGCAAATTTTAATTGTGCCAGGTATTGCCTTTTCTATAGTAAATTATTCAAAAATAATTTTCAACTGTCGCAAATTTTAAATATCCCAGGGATTGCCTTTTCTATAGTAAATTATTCAAAAAATAATTTGCAACTGTCGCAAATTTTAATTACGCCTGGATTGCCTTTTCTATAGTAAATTATTCAAAAAATAATTTTCTACTGTCGCAAATTTTAATTGCGCCAGTGATTGCCTTTTCTATAGTAAATTATTCAAAAAATAATTTTATACTGTCGCAAATTTTAATTACGCCAGGGATTGCCTTTTCTATAGTAAATTATTCAAAAAATAATTTTCTACTGTCGCAAATTTTAATTGCGCCAGGGATTGCCTTTTCTATAGTAAATTATTCAAAAAATAATTTTTTACTCTCGCAAATTTCAATTTCGCCAGGTAGATTTTTCACAAATTAATTTTCTACTGTCGCAAATTTTAATTACGCCAGGGATTGCCTTTTCTATAGTAAATTATTCAAAAAATAATTTTCAACTGTCGCAAATTTTAAATATCCCAGGGATTGCCTTTTCTATAGTAAATTATTCAAAAAATAATTTTCAACTGTCGCAAATTTTAATTACGCCAGGGATTGCCTTTTCTATAGTAAATTATTCAAAAAATAATTTTCTACTGTCGCAAATTTTAATTGCGCCAGTGATTGCCTTTTCTATAGTAAATTATTCAAAAAATAATTTTATACTGTCGCAAATTTTAATTACGCCAGGGATTGCCTTTTCTATAGCAAATTATTCAAAAAATAATTTTCTACTGTCGCAAATTTTAATTGCGCCAGGGATTGCCTTTTCTATAGTAAATTATTCAAAAAATAATTTTTTACTCTCGCAAATTTCAATTTCGCCAGGTAAATTTTTCACAAATTAATTTTCTACTGTCGCAAATTTTAATTACGCCAGGGATTGCCTTTTCTATAGTAAATTATTCAAAAAATAATTTTATACTGTCGCAAATTGTAATTGCGCCAGGGATTGCCTTTTCTATAGTAAATTATTCAAAAAATAATATTCTACTGTCGCAAATTTTAATTGCGCCAGGGATTGCCTTTTCTATAGTAAACTTTTGAAAAAATAATTTTCTACTGTCGAAAATTTTAATTACGCCAGGGATTGCCTTTTCTATAGTAAATTATTCAAAAAATAATTTTATACTGTCGCAAATTTTAATTGCGCCAGGGATTGCCTTTTCTATAGTAAATTATTCAAAAAATAATTTTCTACTGTCGCAAATTTTAATTGGGCCAGTGATTGCCTTTTCTATAGTAAATTATTCAAAAAATAATTTTATACTGTCGCAAATTTTAATTACGCCAGGGATTGCCTTTTCTATAGTAAATTATTCAAAAAATAATTTTATACTGTCGCAAATTTTAATTGCGCCAGGGATTGCCTTTTCTATAGTAAATTATTCAAAAAATAATTTTATACTGTCGCAAATTTTAATTACGCCAGGGATTGCCTTTTCTATAGTAAATTATTCAAAAAATAATTTTCTACTGTCGCAAATTTTAATTGCGCCAGGGATTGCCTTTTCTATAGTAAATTATTCAAAAAATAATTTTCTACTGTCGCAAATTTTAATTACGCCAGGGTTTGCCTTTTCTATAGTCAATTATTCAAAAAATAATTTTCTACTGTCGCAAATTTTAATTGCGCCAGGGATTGCCTTTTCTATAGTAAAGTATTCAAAAAATAATTTTTTACTCCCGCAAATTTCAATTTCGCCAGGTAAATTTTTCACAAATTAATTTTCTACTGTCGCAAATTTTAATTACGCCAGGGATTGCCTTTTCTATAGTAAATTATTCAAAAAATAATTTTATACTGTCGCAAATTGTAATTGCGCCAGGGATTGCCTTTTCTATAGTAAATTATTCAAAAAATAATTTTATACTGTCGCAAATTGTAATTGCGCCAGGGATTGCCTTTTCTATAGCAAATTATTCAAAAAATAATTTTCTACTGTCGCAAATTTTAATTGCGCCAGGGATTGCCTTTTCTATAGTAAACTTTTGAAAAAATAATTTTCTACTGTCGCAAATTTTAATTACGCCAGGGATTGCCTTTTCTTTAGTAAATTATTCAAAAAATAATTTTATACTGTCGCAAATTTTAATTGCGCCAGGGATTGCCTTTTCTATAGTAAATTATTCAAAAAATAATTTTCTACTGTCGCAAATTTTAATTGCGCCAGTGATTGCCTTTTCTATAGTAAATTATTCAAAAAATAATTTTATACTGTCGCAAATTTTAATTACGCCAGGGATTGCCTTTTCTATAGTAAATTTTGCAAAAAATAATTTTTTACTGTCGCAAATTTTAATTACGCCAGGATTGCCTTTTCTATAGTAAATTTTTCAAAAATTAATTTTCTACTCTCGCAAATTTTAATTACGCCAGGGATTGCCTTTTCTATAGTAAATTATTCAAAAAATAATTTTATACTGTCGCAAATTGTAATTGCGCCAGGGATTGCCTTTTCTATAGTAAATTATTCAAAAAATTATTTTCTACTGTCGCAAATTTAAATTACGCCAGGGATTGCCTTTTCTATAGTAAATTATTCAAAAAATAATTTTTTACTGTCGCAAATTTTAATTGCGCCAGGGATTGCCTTTTCTATAGTAAACTTTTCAAAAAATAATTTTCTACTGTCGCAAATTTTAAATACGCCAGGGATTGCCTTTTCTATAGTAAATTATTCAAAAAATAATTTTATACTGTCGCAAATTTTAATTGCGCCAGGGATTGCCTTTTCTATAGTAAATTATTCAAAAAATAATTTTATACTGTCGCAAATTTTAATTACGCCAGGGATTGCCTTTTCTATAGTAAATTATTCAAAAAATAATTTCAACTGTCGCAAATTTTAATTACGCCAGGATTGCCTTTTCTATAGTAAATTATTCAAAAAATAATTTTTTACTGTCGCAAATTTTAATTGCGCCAGGGATTGCCTTTTCTATAGTAAACTTTTCAAAAAATAATTTTCTACTGTCGCAAATTTTAAATACGCCAGGGATTGCCTTTTCTATAGTAAATTATTCAAAAAATAATTTTATACTGTCGCAAATTTTAATTGCGCCAGGGATTGCCTTTTCTATAGTAAATTATTCAAAAAATAATTTTATACTGTCGCAAATTTTAATTACGCCAGGGATTGCCTTTTCTATAGTAAATTATTCAAAAAATAATTTTCTACTGTCGCAAATTTTAATTGCGCCAGGGATTGCCTTTTCTATAGTAAATTATTCAAAAAATAATTTTCTACTGTCGCAAATTTTAATTACGCAAGGGTTTGCCTTTTCTATAGTAAATTATTTAAAAAATAATTTTCTACTGTCGCAAATTTTAATTGCGCCAGGGATTGCCTTTTCTATAGTAAATTATTCAAAAAATAATTTTTTACTCTCGCAAATTTCAATTTCGCCTGGTAAATTTTTCACAAATTAATTTTCTACTGTCGCAAATTTTATTTACGCCAGGGATTGCCTTTTCTATAGTAAATTATTCAAAAAATAATTTTATACTGTCGCAAATTGTAATTGCGCCAGGGATTGCCTTTTCTATAGTAAATTATTCAAAAAATAATTTTCTACTGTCGCAAATTTTAATTGCGCCAGGGATTGCCTTTTCTATAGTAAATTATTCAAAAAATAATTTTATACTGTCGCAAATTTTAATTACGCCAGGGATTGCCTTTTCTATAGTAAATTATTCAAAAAATAATTTTCTACTGTCGGAAGTTTTAATTGCGCCAGGGATTGCCTTTTCTATAGTAAATTATTCAAAAAATAATTTTTTACTCTCGCAAATTTCAATTTCGCCAGGTAAATTTTTCACAAATTAATTTTCTACTGTCGCAAATTTTAATTACGCCAGGGATTGCCTTTTCTATAGTAAATTATTCAAAAAATAATTTTATACTGTCGCAAATTGTAATTGCGCCAGGGATTGCCTTTTCTATAGTAAATTATTCAAAAAATAATATTCTACTGTCGCAAATTTTAATTGCGCCAGGGATTGCCTTTTCTATAGTAAACTTTTGAAAAAATAATTTTCTACTGTCGAAAATTTTAATTACGCCAGGGATTGCCTTTTCTATAGTAAATTATTCAAAAAATAATTTTATACTGTCGCAAATTTTAATTGCGCCAGGGATTGCCTTTTCTATAGTAAATTATTCAAAAAATAATTTTCTACTGTCGCAAATTTTAATTGGGCCAGTGATTGCCTTTTCTATAGTAAATTATTCAAAAAATAATTTTATACTGTCGCAAATTTTAATTACGCCAGGGATTGCCTTTTCTATAGTAAATTATTCAAAAAATAATTTTTTACTGTCGCAAATTTTAATTGCGCCAGGGATTGCCTTTTCTATGGTAAACTTTTCAAAAAATAATTTTCTACTGTGGCAAATTTTAATTACGCCAGGGATTGCCTTTTCTATAGTAAATTATTCAAAAAATAATTTTATACTGTCGCAAATTTTAATTGCGCCAGGGATTGCCTTTTCTATAGTAAATTATTCAAAAAATAATTTTATACTGTCGCAAATTTTAATTACGCCAGGGATTGCCTTTTCTATAGTAAATTATTCAAAAAATAATTTTCTACTGTCGCAAATTTTAATTGCGCCAGGGATTGCCTTTTCTATAGTAAATTATTCAAAAAATAATTTTCTACTGTCGCAAATTTTAATTACGCCAGGGTTTGCCTTTTCTATAGTCAATTATTCAAAAAATAATTTTCTACTGTCGCAAATTTTAATTGCGCCAGGGATTGCCTTTTCTATAGTAAAGTATTCAAAAAATAATTTTTTACTCCCGCAAATTTCAATTTCGCCAGGTAAATTTTTCACAAATTAATTTTCTACTGTCGCAAATTTTAATTACGCCAGGGATTGCCTTTTCTATAGTAAATTATTCAAAAAATAATTTTATACTGTCGCAAATTGTAATTGCGCCAGGGATTGCCTTTTCTATAGTAAATTATTCAAAAAATAATTTGATACTGTCGCAAATTGTAATTGCGCCAGGGATTGCCTTTTCTATAGTAAATTATTCAAAAAATAATTTTCTACTGTCGCAAATTTTAATTGCGCCAGGGATTGCCTTTTCTATAGTAAACTTTTGAAAAAATAATTTTCTACTGTCGCAAATTTTAATTACGCCAGGGATTGCCTTTTCTATAGTAAATTATTCAAAAAATAATTTTATACTGTCGCAAATTTTAATTGCGCCAGGGATTGCCTTTTCTATAGTAAATTATTCAAAAAATAATTTTCTACTGTCGCAAATTTTAATTGCGCCAGTGATTGCCTTTTCTATAGTAAATTATTCAAAAAATAATTTTATACTGTCGCAAATTTTAATTACGCCAGGGATTGCCTTTTCTATAGTAAATTTTGCAAAAAATAATTTTTTACTGTCGCAAATTTTAATTACGCCAGGGATTGCCTTTTCTATAGTAAATTTTTCAAAAATTAATTTTCTACTCTCGCAAATTTTAATTACGCCAGGGATTGCCTTTTCTATAGTAAATTATTCAAAAAATAATTTTATACTGTCGCAAATTGTAATTGCGCCAGGGATTGCCTTTTCTATAGTAAATTATTCAAAAAATTATTTTCTACTGTCGCAAATTTTAATTACGCCAGGGATTGCCTTTTCTATAGTAAATTATTCAAAAAATAATTTTTTACTGTCGCAAATTTTAATTGCGCCAGGGATTGCCTTTTCTATAGTAAACTTTTCAAAAAATAATTTTCTACTGTCGCAAATTTTAAATACGCCAGGGATTGCCTTTTCTATAGTAAATTATTCAAAAAATAATTTTATACTGTCGCAAATTTTAATTGCGCCAGGGATTGCCTTTTCTATAGTAAATTATTCAAAAAATAATTTTATACTGTCGCAAATTTTAATTACGCCAGGGATTGCCTTTTCTATAGTAAATTATTCAAAAAATAATTTTCAACTGTCGCAAATTTTAATTACACCAGGGATTGCCTTTTCTATAGTAAATTATTCAAAAAATAATTTTTTACTGTCGCAAATTTTAATTGCGCCAGGGATTGCCTTTTCTATAGTAAACTTTTCAAAAAATAATTTTCTACTGTCGCAAATTTTAAATACGCCAGGGATTGCCTTTTCTATAGTAAATTATTCAAAAAATAATTTTATACTGTCGCAAATTTTAATTGCGCCAGGGATTGCCTTTTCTATAGTAAATTATTCAAAAAATAATTTTATACTGTCGCAAATTTTAATTACGCCAGGGATTGCCTTTTCTATAGTAAATTATTCAAAAAATAATTTTCTACTGTCGCAAATTTTAATTGCGCCAGGGATTGCCTTTTCTATAGTAAATTATTCAAAAAATAATTTTCTACTGTCGCAAATTTTAATTACGCAAGGGTTTGCCTTTTCTATAGTAAATTATTTAAAAAATAATTTTCTACTGTCGCAAATTTTAATTGCGCCAGGGATTGCCTTTTCTATAGTAAATTATTCAAAAAATAATTTTTTACTCTCGCAAATTTCAATTTCGCCTGGTAAATTTTTCACAAATTAATTTTCTACTGTCGCAAATTTTATTTACGCCAGGGATTGCCTTTTCTATAGTAAATTATTCAAAAAATAATTTTATACTGTCGCAAATTGTAATTGCGCCAGGGATTGCCTTTTCTATAGTAAATTATTCAAAAAATAATTTTCTACTGTCGCAAATTTTAATTGCGCCAGGGATTGCCTTTTCTATAGTAAATTATTCAAAAAATAATTTTATACTGTCGCAAATTTTAATTACGCCAGGGATTGCCTTTTCTATAGTAAATTATTCAAAAAATAATTTTCTACTGTCGGAAGTTTTAATTGCGCCAGGGATTGCCTTTTCTATAGTAAATTATTCACAAAATAATTTTCTACTGTCGCAAATTGTAATTGCGCCAGGGATTGCCTTTTCTATAGTAAATTATTCAAAAAATAATTTTATACTGTCGCAAATTTTAATTACGCCAGGGATTGCCTTTTCTATAGTAAATTATTCAAAAAATAATTTTCTACTGTCGGAAATTTTAATTGCGCCAGGGATTGCCTTTTCTATAGTAAATTATTCAAAAAATAATTTTCAACTGTCGCAAATTTTAATTACGCCAGGGATTGCCTTTTCTATAGTAAATTTTGCAAAAAATAATTTTTTACTGTCGCAAATTTTAATTACGCCAGGGATTGCCTTTTCTATAGTAAATTTTTCAAAAATTAATTTTCTACTCTCGCAAATTTTAATTACGCCAGGGATTGCCTTTTCTATAGTAAATTATTCAAAAAATAATTTTATACTGTCGCAAATTGTAATTGCGCCAGGGATTGCCTTTTCTATAGTAAATTATTCAAAAAATTATTTTCTACTGTCGCAAATTTTAATTACGCCAGGGATTGCCTTTTCTATAGTAAATTATTCAAAAAATAATTTTTTACTGTCGCAAATTTTAATTGCGCCAGGGATTGCCTTTTCTATAGTAAACTTTTCAAAAAATAATTTTCTACTGTCGCAAATTTTAAATACGCCAGGGATTGCCTTTTCTATAGTAAATTATTCAAAAAATAATTTTATACTGTCGCAAATTTTAATTGCGCCAGGGATTGCCTTTTCTATAGTAAATTATTCAAAAAATAATTTTATACTGTCGCAAATTTTAATTACGCCAGGGATTGCCTTTTCTATAGTAAATTATTCAAAAAATAATTTTCAACTGTCGCAAATTTTAATTACGCCAGGGATTGCCTTTTCTATAGTAAATTATTCAAAAAATAATTTTTTACTGTCGCAAATTTTAATTGCGCCAGGGATTGCCTTTTCTATAGTAAACTTTTCAAAAAATAATTTTCTACTGTCGCAAATTTTAAATACGCCAGGGATTGCCTTTTCTATAGTAAATTATTCAAAAAATAATTTTATACTGTCGCAAATTTTAATTGCGCCAGGGATTGCCTTTTCTATAGTAAATTATTCAAAAAATAATTTTATACTGTCGCAAATTTTAATTACGCCAGGGATTGCCTTTTCTATAGTAAATTATTCAAAAAATAATTTTCTACTGTCGCAAATTTTAATTGCGCCAGGGATTGCCTTTTCTATAGTAAATTATTAAAAAAATAATTTTCTACTGTCGCAAATTTTAATTACGCAAGGGTTTGCCTTTTCTGTAGTAAATTATTCAAAAAATAATTTTCTACTGTCGCAAATTTTAATTGCGCCAGGGATTGCCTTTTCTATAGTAAATTATTCAAAAAATAATTTTTTACTCTCGCAAATTTCAATTTCGCCAGGTAAATTTTTCACAAATTAATTTTCTACTGTCGCAAATTTTAATTACGCCAGGGATTGCCTTTTCTATAGTAAATTATTCAAAAAATAATTTTATACTGTCGCAAATTGTAATTGCGCCAGGGATTGCCTTTTCTATAGTAAATTATTCAAAAAATAATTTTCTACTGTCGCAAATTTTAATTGCGCCAGGGATTGCCTTTTCTATAGTAAATTATTCAAAAAATAATTTTATACTGTCGCAAATTTTAATTACGCCAGGGATTGCCTTTTCTATAGTAAATTATTCAAAAAATTATTTTCTACTGTCGGAAATTTTAATTGCGCCAGGGATTGCCTTTTCTATAGTAAATTATTCAAAAAATAATTTTCAACTGTCGCAAATTTTAATTACGCCAGGGATAGCCTTTTCTATAGTAAATTTTGCAAAAAATAATTTTTTACTGTCGCAAATTTTAATTACGCCAGGGATTGCCTTTTCTATAGTAAATTATTCAAAAAATAATTTTCTACTGTCGCAAATTTTAAATACGCCAGGGATTGCCTTTTCTATAGTAAATTATTCAAAAAATAATTTTCTACTGTCGCAAATTTTAATTGCGCCAGGTATTGCCTTTTCTATAGTAAATTATTCAAAAAATAATTTTCAACTGTCGCAAATTTTAAATATACCAGGGATTGCCTTTTCTATAGTAAATTATTCAAAAAATAATTTTCAACTGTCGCAAATTTTAATTACGCCAGGGATTGCCTTATCTATAGTAAATTATTCAAAAAATAATTTTCTACTGTCGCAAATTTTAATTGCGCCAGTGATTGCCTTTTCTATAGTAAATTATTCAAAAAATAATTTTATACTGTCGCAAATTTTAATTACGCCAGGGATTGCCTTTTCTATAGTAAATTATTCAAAAAATAATTTTCTACTGTCGCAAATTTTAATTGCGCCAGGGATTGCCTTTTCTATAGTAAATTATTCAAAAAATAATTTTTTACTCTCGCAAATTTCAATTTCGCCAGGTAAATTTTTCACAAATTAATTTTCTACTGTCGCAAATTTTAATTACGCCAGGGATTGCCTTTTCTATAGTAAATTATTCAAAAAATAATTTTATACTGTCGCAAATTGTAATTGCGCCAGGGATTGCCTTTTCTATAGTAAATTATTCAAAAAATAATTTTCTACTGTCGCAAATTTTAATTGCGCCAGGGATTGCCTTTTCTATAGTAAACTTTTGAAAAATTAATTTTCTACTGTCGCAAATTTTAATTACGCCAGGGATTGCCTTTTCTATAGTAAATTATTCAAAAAATAATTTTATACTGTCGCAAATTTTAATTGCGCCAGGGATTGCCTTTTCTATAGTAAATTATTCAAAAAATAATTTTCTACTGTCGCAAATTTTAATTGCGCCAGTGATTGCCTTTTCTATAGTAAATTATTCAAAAAATAATTTTATATTGTCGCAAATTTTAATTACGCCAGGGATTGCCTTTTCTATAGTAAATTATTCAAAAAATAATTTTTTACTGTCGCAATTTTTAATTGCGCCAGGGATTGCCTTTTCTATAGTAAACTTTTCAAAAAATAATTTTCTACTGTGGCAAATTTTAATTACGCCAGGGATTGCCTTTTCTATAGTAAATTATTCAAAAAATAATTTTATACTGTCGCAAATTTTAATTGCGCCAGGGATTGCCTTTTCTATAGTAAATTATTCAAAAAATAATTTTATACTGTCGCAAATTTTAATTACGCCAGGGATTGCCTTTTCTATAGTAAATTATTCAAAAAATAATTTTCTACTGTCGCAAATTTTAATTGCGCCAGGGATTGCCTTTTCTATAGTAAATTATTCAAAAAATAATTTTCTACTGTCGCAAATTTTAATTACGCCAGGGTTTGCCTTTTCTATAGTAAATTATTCAAAAAATAATTTTCTACTGTCGCAAATTTTAATTGCGCCAGGGATTGCCTTTTCCATAGTAAAGTATTCAAAAAATAATTTTTTACTCTCGCAAATTTCAATTTCGCCAGGTAAATTTTTCACAAATTAATTTTCTACTGTCGCAAATTTTAATTACGCCAGGGATTGCCTTTTCTATAGTAAATTATTCAAAAAATAATTTTATACTGTCGCAAATTGTAATTGCGCCAGGGATTGCCTTTTCTATAGTAAATTATTCAAAAAATAATTTTCTACTGTCGCAAATTTTATTTGCGCCAGGGATTGCCTTTTCTATAGTAAATTATTCAAAAAATAATTTTATACTGTCGCAAATTTTAATTACGCCAGGGATTGCCTTTTCTATAGTAAATTATTCAAAAAATAATTTTCTACTGTCGGAAATTTTAATTGCGCCAGGGATTGCCTTTTCTATAGTAAATTATTCAAAAAATAATTTTCAACTGTCGCAAATTTTAATTACGCCAGGGATTGCCTTTTCTATAGTAAATTTTGCAAAAAATAATTTTTTACTGTCGCAAATTTTAATTACGCCAGGGATTGCCTTTTCTATAGTAAATTATACAAAAAATAATTTTCTACTGTCGCAAATTTTAATTACGCCAGGGATTGCCTTTTCTATAGTAAATTATTCAAAAAATAATTTTCTACTGTCGCAAATTTTAATTGCGCCAGTGATTGCCTTTTCTATAGTAAATTATTCAAAAAATAATTTTATACTGTCGCAAATTTTAATTACGCCAGGGATTGCCTTTTCTATAGTAAATTATTCAAAAAATAATTTTCTACTGTCGCAAATTTTAATTGCGCCAGGGATTGCCTTTTCTATAGTAAATTATTCAAAAAATAATTTTTTACTCTCGCAAATTTCAATTGCGCCAGGGATTGCCTTTTCTATAGTAAATTATTCAAAAAATAATTTTTTACTCTCGCAAATTTCAATTTCGCCAGGTAAATTTTTCACAAATTAATTTTCTACTGTCGCAAATTTTAATTGCGCCAGGGATTGCCTTTTCTATAGTAAATTATTCAAAAAATAATTTTCAACTGTCGCAAATTTTAATTACGCCAGGGATTGCCTTTTCTATAGTAAATTTTGAAAAAAATAATTTTTTACTGTCGCAAATTTTAATTGCGCCAGGGATTGCCTTTTCTATAGTAAACTTTTCAAAAAATAATTTTCTACTGTCGCAAATTTTAATTACGCCAGGGATTGCCTTTTCTATAGTAAATTATTCAAAAAATAATTTTATACTGTCGCAAATTTTAATTGCGCCAGGGATTGCCTTTTCTATAGTAAATTATTCAAAAAATAATTTTATACTGTCGCAAATTTTAATTGCGCCAGGGATTGCCTTTTCTATAGTAAATTATTCAAAAAATAATTTTCAACTGTCGCAAATTTCAATTACGCCAGGGATTGCCTTTTCTATAGTAAATTATTCCAAAAATAATTTTCTAATGTCGCAAATTTTAATTACGCCAGGGATTGCTTTTCTATAGTAAATTATTCAAAAAATAATTTTCTACTGTCGCAAATTTTAATTGCGCCAGGGATTGCCTTTTCTATAGTAAATTATTCAAAAAATAATTTTTTACTCTCGCAAATTTCAATTTCGCCAGGTAAATTTTTCAAAAATTAATTTTCTACTGTCGCAAATTTTAATTACGCCAGGGATTGCCTTTTCTATAGTAAATTATTCAAAAAATAATTTTATACTGTCGCAAATTGTAATTGCGCCAGGGATTGCCTTTTCTATAGTAAATTATTCAAAAAATAATTTTCTACTGTCGCAAATTTTAATTGCGCCAGGGATTGCCTTTTCTATAGTAAATTATTCAAAAAATAATTTTATACTGTCGCAAATTTTAATTGCGCCAGGGATTGCCTTTTCTATAGTAAATTATTCAAAAAATAATTTTATACTGTCGCAAATTTTAATTACGCCAGGGATTGCCTTTTCTATAGTAAATTATTCAAAAAATAATTTTCAACTGTCGCAAATTTTAATTACGCCAGGGATTGCCTTTTCTATAGTAAATTATTCAAAAAATAATATTTTACTGTCGCAAATTTTAATTGCGCCAGGGATTGCCTTTTCTATAGTAAACGTTTCAAAAAATAATTTTCTACTGTCGCAAATTTTAATTACGCCAGGGATTGCCTTTTCAATAGTAAATTATTCAAAAAATAATTTTATACTGTCGCAAATTTTAATTGCGCCAGGGATTGCCTTTTCTATAGTAAATTATTCAAAAAATAATTTTATACTGTCGCAAATTTTAATTACGCCAGGGATTGCCTATTCTATAGTAAATTATTCAAAAAATAATTTTCTACTGTCGCAAATTTTAATTGCGCCAGGTATTGCCTTTTCTATAGTAAATTATTCAAAAAATAATTTTCTACTGTCGCAAATTTTAATTACGCCAGGGATTGCCTTTTCTATATTAAATTATTCAAAAAATAATTTTCTACTGCCGCAAATTTTAATTGCGCCAGGGATTGCCTTTTCTATAGTAAATTATTCAAAAAATAATTTTTTACTCTCGCAAATTTCAATTTCGCCAGGTAAATCTTTCACAAATTAATTTTCTACTGTCGCAAATTTTAATTACGCCAGGGATTGCCTTTTCTATAGTAAATTATTCAGAAAATAATTTTATACTGTCGCAAATTGTAATTGCGCCAGGGATTGCCTTTCTGTAGTAAATTATTCAAAAAATAATTTTCTACTGTCGCAAATTTTAATTGCGCCAGGGATTGCCTTTTCTATAGTAAATTATTCAAAAAATAATTTTATACTGTCGCAAATTTTAATTAAGCCAGGGATTGCCTCTTCTATAGTAAATTATTCAAAAAATAATTTTCTACTGTCGCAAATTTTAATTGCGCCAGGGATTGCCTTTTCTATAGTAAATTATTCAAAAAATAATTTTTTACTCTCGCAAATTTCAATTTCGCCAGGTAAATTTTTCACAAATTAATTTTCTACTGTCGCAAATTTTAATTACGCGAGGGATTGCCTTTTCTATAGTAAATTATTCAAAAAATAATTTTATACTGTCGCAAATTTTAATTGCGCCAGGGATTGCCTTTTCTATAGTAAATTATTCAAAAAATAATTTTCAACTGTCGCAAATTTTAATTACGCCAGGGATTGCCTTTTCTATAGTAAATTTTGCAAAAAATAATTTTTTACTGTCGCAAATTTTAACTACGCCAGGGATTGCCTTTTCTATACTAAATTATTCAAAAAATAATTTTCTATTGTCGCAAATTTTAATTACGCCAGGGATTGCCTTTTCTATAGTAAATTATTCAAAAAATAATTTTCTACTGTCGCAAATTTTAATTGCGCCAGGGATTGCCTTTTCTATAGTAAATTATTCAAAAAATAATTTTCAACTGTCGCAAATTTTAAATATCCCAGGGATTTCCTTTTCTATAGTAAATTATTCAAAAAATAATTTTTTACTCTCGCAAATTTCAATTTCGCCAGGTAAATTTTTCACAAATTAATTTTCTACTGTCGCAAATTTTAATTACGCCAGGGATTGCCTTTTCTATAGTAAATTATTCAAAAAATAATTTTATACTGTCGCAAATTTTAATTGCGCCAGGGATTGCCTTTTCTATAGTAAATTATTCAAAAAATAATTTTCAACTGTCGCAAATTTTAATTACGCCAGGGATTGCCTTTTCTATAGTAAATTTTGCAAAAAATAATTTTTTACTGTCGCAAATTTTAACTACGCCAGGGATTGCCTTTTCTATACTAAATTATTCAAAAAATAATTTTCTACTGTCGCAAATTTTAATTACGCCAGGGATTGCCTTTTCTATAGTAAATTATTCAAAAAATAATTTTCTACTGTCGCAAATTTTAATTGCGCCAGGGATTGCCTTTTCTATAGTAAATTATTCAAAAAATAATTTTCAACTGTCGCAAATTTTAAATATCCCAGGGATTTCCTTTTCTATAGTAAATTATTCAAAAAATAATTTTCAACTGTCGCAAATTTTAATTACGCCAGGGATTGCCTTTTCTATAGTAAATTATTCAAAAAATAATTTTCTACTGTCGCAAATTTTAATTGGGCCAGGGATTGCCTTTTCTATAGTAAATTATTCAAAAAATAATTTTATACTGTCGCAAATTTTAATTACACCAGGGATTGCCTTTTCTATAGTAAATTATTCAAAAAATAATTTTCTACTGTCGCAAATTTTAATTCCGCCAGGGATTGCCTTTTCTATAGTAAATTATTCAAAAAATAGTTTTATACTGTCGCAAATTTTAATTACGCCAGGGATTGCCTTTTCTATAGTAAATTATTCAAAAAATAATTTTCTACTGTCGCAAATTTTAATTGCGCCAGGGATTGCCTTTTCTATAGTAAATTATTCAAAAAATAATTTTTTACTCTCGCAAATTTCAATTTCGCCAGGTAAATTTTTCACAAATTAATTTTCTACTGTCGCAAATTTTAATTACGCCAGGGATTGCCTTTTCTATAGTAAATTATTCAAAAAATAATTTTATACTGTCGCAAATTTTAATTACGCCAGGGATTGCCTTTTCTATAGTAAATTATTCAAAAAATAATTTTCTACTGTCGCAAATTTTAATTACGCCAGGGATTGCCTTTTCTATAGTAAATTATTCAAAAAATAATTTTCAACTGTCGCAAATTTTAATTACGCCAGGGATTGCCTTTTCTATAGTAAATTATTCAAAAAATAATTTTATACTGTCGCAAATTTTAAGTGCTCCAGGAATTGCCTTTTCTATAGTAAATTATTCAAAAAATAATTTTATACTGTCGCAAATTTTAATTACGCCAGGGATTGCCTTTTCTATAGTAAATTATTCAAAAAATAATTTTCAATTGTCGCAAATTTTAATTACGCCATGGATTGCCTTTTCTATAGTAAATTATTCAAAAAATAATTTTCTACTGTCGCAAATTTTAGTTGCGCCAGGGATTGCCTTTTCTATAGTAAATTATTCAAAAAATAATTTTATACTGTCGCAAATTTTAATTACGCCAGGGATTGCCTTTTCTATAGTAAATTATTCAAAAAATAATTTTCTGCTGTCGCAAATTTTAATTGCGCCAGGGATTGCCTTTTCTATAGTAAATTATTCAAAAAATAATTTTTTACTCTCGCAAATTTCAATTTCGCCAGGTAAATTTTTCACAAATTAATTTTCTACTGTCGCAAATTTTAATTACACCAGGGATTGCCTTTTCTATAGTAAATTATTCAAAAAATAATTTTATACTGTCGTAAATTGTAACTGCGCCAGGGATTGCCTTTTCTATAGTAAATTATTCAAAAAATAATTTTCTACTGTCGCAAATTTTAATTGCGCCAGGGATTGCCTTTTCTATAGTAAATTATTCAAAAAATAATTTTCAACTGTAGCAAATTTTAATTGCGCCAGGGATTGCCTTTTCTATAGTAAATTATTCAAAAAATTATTTTTTACTGTCGCAAATTTTAATTACGCCAGGGATTGCCTTTTCTATAGTAAATTATTCAAAAAATAAATATATACTGCCGCAAATTGTAATTGCGCCAGGGATTGCCTTTTCTATAGTAAATTATTCAAAAAATAATTTTCTACTGTCGCAAATTTTAATTACGCCAGGGATTGCCTTTTCTATAGTAAATTATTCAAAAAATAATTTTCAACTGTCGCAAATTTTAATTACGCCAGGGATTGCCTTTTCTATAGTAAATTATTCAAAAAATAATTTTATACTCTCGCAAATTTTAAGTGCGCCAGGGATTGCCTTTTCTATAGTAAATTATTCAAAAAATAATTTTATACTGTCGCAAATTTTAATTGCGCCAGGGATTGCCTTTTCTATAGTATATTATTCAAAAAATAATTTTATACTGTCGCAAATTTTAATTACGCCAGGGATTGCCTTTTCTATAGTAAATTATTCAAAAAATAATTTTCTACTGTCGCAAATTTTAATTGCGCCAGGGATTGCCTTTTCTATAGTAAATTATTCAAAAAATAATTTTATACTGTCGCAAATTTTAATTACGCCAGGGATTGCCTTTTCTATAGTAAATTATTCAAAAAATAATTTTCTACTGTCGCATATTTTAACTGCACCAGGGATTGCCTTTTCTATAGTAAATTATTCAAAAAATGATTTTTTACTCTCGCAAATTTCAATTTCGCCAGGTAAATTTTTCACAAATTAATTTTCTACTGTCGCAAATTTTAATTACGCCAGAGATTGCCTTTTCTATAGTAAATTATTCAAAAAATAATTTTATACTGTCGCAAATTTTAATTACCCCAGGGATTGCCTTTTCTATAGTAAATTATTCAAAAAATAATTTTCTACTGTCGCAAATTTTAATTACGCCAGGGATTGCCTTTTCTATAGTAAATTATTCAAAAAATAATTTTCAACTGTCGCAAATTTTAATTACGCCAGAGATTGCCTTTTCTATAGTAAATTATTCAAAAAATAATTTTATACTGTCGCAAATTTTAAGTGCGCCAGGGATTGCCTTTTCTATAGTAAATTATTCAAAAAATAATTTTATACTGTCGCAAATTTTAATAACGCCAGGGATTGCCTTTTCTATAGTAAATTATTCAAAAAATAATTTTCAACTGTCGCAAATTTTAATTACGCCAGGGATTGCCTTTTCTATAGTAAATTATTCAAAAAATAATTTTCTACTGTCGCAAATTTTAATTGCACCAGGGATTGCCTTTTCTATAGTAAATTAATCAAAAAATAATTTTATACTCTCGCAAATTTCAATTTCGCCAGGTAAATTTTTCACAAATTAATTTTCTACTGTCGCAAATTTTAATTGCGCCAGGGATTGCCTTTTCTATAGTAAATTATTCAAAAAATAATTTTTTACTCTCGCAAATTTCAATTTCGCCAGGTAAATTTTTCACAAATTAATTTTCTACTGTCGCAAATTTTAATTACGCCAGGGATTGCCTTTTCTATAGTAAATTATTCAAAAAATAATTTTATACTGTCGCAAATTTTAATTACGCCAGGGATTGCCTTTTCTATAGTAAATTATTCAAAAAATAGTTTTCTACTGTCGCAAATTTTAGATACGCCAGGGATTGCCTTTTCTATAGTAAATTATTCAAAAAATAATTTTCAACTGTCGCAAATTTTAATTACGCCAGGGATTGCCTTTTCTATAGTAAATTATACAAAAAATAATTTTTTACTGTCGCAAATTTTAAGTGCGCCAGGAATTGCCTTTTCTATAGTAAATTATTCAAAAAATAATTTTATACTGTCGCAAATTTTAATTACGCCAGGGATTGCCTTTTCTATAGTAAATTATTCAAAAAATAATTTTCAACTGTCGCAAATTTTAATTACGCCATGGATTGCCTTTTCTATAGTAAATTATTCAAAAAATAATTTTCTACTGTCGCAAATTTTAATTGCGCCAGGGATTGCCTTTTCTATAGTAAATTATTCAAAAAATAATTTTATACTGTCGCAAATTTTAATTACGCCAGGGATTGCCTTTTCTATAGTAAATTATTCAAAAAATAATTTTCTACTGTCGCAAATTTTAATTGCGCCAGGGATTGCCTTTTCTATAGTAAATTATTCAAAAAATAATTTTTTACTCTCGCAAATTTCAATTTCGCCAGGTAAATTTTTCACAAATTAATTTTCTACTGTCGCAAATTTTAATTACACCAGGGATTGCCTTTTCTATAGTAAATTATTCAAAAAATAATTTTATACTGTCGTAAATTGTAACTGCGCCAGGGATTGCCTTTTCTATAGTAAATTATTCAAAAAATAATTTTCTACTGTCGCAAATTTTAATTGCGCCAGGGATTGCCTATTCTATAGTAAATTATTCAAAAAATAATTTTCAACTGTAGCAAATTTTAATTGCGCCAGGGATTGCCTTTTCTATAGTAAATTATTCAAAAAATTATTTTTTACTGTCGCAAATTTTAATTACGCCAGGGATTGCCTTTTCTATAGTAAATTATTCAAAAAATAAATATATACTGCCGCAAATTGTAATTGCGCCAGGGATTGCCCTTTCTATAGTAAATTATTCAAAAAATAATTTTCTACTGTCACAAAATTTAATTACGCCAGGGATTGCCTTTTCTATAGTAAATTATTCAAAAAATAATTTTCAACTGTCGCAAATTTTAATTACTCCAGGGATTGCCTTTTCTATAGTAAATTATTCAAAAAATAATTTTATACTCTCGCAAATTTTAAGTGCGCCAGGGATTGCCTTTTCTATAGTAAATTATTCAAAAAATAATTTTATACTGTCGCAAATTTTAATTGCGCCAGGGATTGCCTTTTCTATAGTATATTATTCAAAAAATTATTTTATACTGTCGCAAATTTTAATTACGCCAGGGATTGCCTTTTCTATAGTAAATTATTCAAAAAATAATTTTCTACTGTCGCAAATTTTAATTGCGCCAGGGATTGCCTTTTCTATAGTAAATTATTCAAAAAATAATTTTATACTGTCGCAAATTTTAATTACGCCAGGGATTGCCTTTTCTATAGTAAATTATTCAAAAAATAATTTTCTACTGTCGCAAATTTTAATTGCACCAGGGATTGCCTTTTCTATAGTAAATTATTCAAAAAATGATTTTTTACCCTCGCAAATTTCAATTTCGCCAGGTAAATTTTTCACAAATTAATTTTCTACTGTCGCAAATTTTAATTACGCCAGGGATTGCCTTTTCTATAGTAAATTATTCAAAAAATAATTTTATACTGTCGCAAATTTTAATTACCCCAGGGATTGCCTTTTCTATAGTAAATTATTCAAAAAATAATTTTCTACTGTCGCAAATTTTAATTACGCCAGGGATTGCCTTTTCTATAGTAAATTATTCAAAAAATAATTTTCAACTGTCGCAAATTTTAATTACGCCAGGGATTGCCTTTTCTATAGTAAATTATTCAAAAAATAATTTTATACTGTCGCAAATTTTAAGTGCGCCAGGGATTGCCTTTTCTATAGTAAATTATTCAAAAAATAATTTTATACTGTCGCAAATTTTAATAACGCCAGGGATTGCCTTTTCTATAGTAAATTATTCAAAAAATAATTTTCAACTGTCGCAAATTTTAATTACGCCAGGGATTGCCTTTTCTATAGTAAATTATTCAAAAAATAATTTTCTACTGTCGCAAATTTTAATTGCACCAGGGATTGCCTTTTCTATAGTAAATTATTCAAAAAATAATTTTATACTGTCGCAAATTTTAATTACGCCAGGGATTGCCTTTTCTATAGTAAATTATTCAAAAAATAACTTTCTACTCTCGCAAATTTTAATTGCGCCAGGGATTGCCTTTTCTATAGTAAATTATTCAAAAAATAACTTTTTACTCTCGCAAATTTCAATTTCGCCAGGTAAATTTTTCACAAATTAATTTTCTACTGTCGCAAATTTTAATTACACCAGGGATTGCCTTTTCTATAGTAAATTATTCAAAAAATAATTTTATACTGTCGCAAATTGTAATTGCGCCAGGGATTGCCTTTTCTATAGTAAATTATTCAAAAAATAATTTTCTACTGTCGCAAATTTTAATTGCGCCAGGGATTGCCTTTTCTATAGTAAATTATTCAAAAAATAATTTTCAACTGTAGCAAATTTTAATTGCGCCAGGGATTTCCTTTTCTATAGTAAATTATTCAAAAAATAATTTTTTACTGTCGCAAATTTTAATTACGCCAGGGATTGCCTTTTCTATAGTAAATTATTCAAAAAATATTTTTTTACTCTCGCAAATTTCAATTTCGCCAGGTAAATTTTTCACAAATTAATTTTCTACTGTCGCAAATTTTAATTACGCCAGGGATTGCCTTTTCTATAGTAAATTATTCAAAAAATAATTTTATACTGTCGCAAATTGTAATTGCGCCAGGGATTGCCTTTTCTATAGTAAATTATTCAAAAAATAATTTTCTACTGTCGCAAATTTTAATTACGCCAGGGATTGCCTTTTCTATAGTAAATTATTCAAAAAATAATTTTCAACTGTCGCAAATTTTAATTACGCCAGGGATTGCCATTTCTATAGTAAATTATTCAAAAAATAATTTTATACTCTCGCAAATTTTAAGTGCGCCAGGGATTGCCTTTTCTATAGTAAATTATTCAAAAAATAATTTTATACTGTCGCAAATTTTAATTGCGCCAGGGATTGCCTTTTCTATAGTAAATTATTCAAAAAATAATTTTATACTGTCGCAAATTTTAATTACGCCAGGGATTGCCTTTTCTATAGTAAATTATACAAAAAATATTTTTCTACTGTCGCAAATTTTAATTGCGCCAGGGATTGCCTTTTCTATAGTAAATTATTCAAAAAATAATTTTATACTGTCGCAAATTTTAATTACGCCAGGGATTGCCTTTTCTATAGTAAATTATTCAAAAAATAATTTTCTACAGTCGCAAATTTCAATTGCGCCAGGGATTGCCTTTTCTATAGTAAATTATTCAAAAAATATTTTTTTACTCTCGCAAATTTCAATTTCGCCAGGTAAATTTTTCACAAATTAATTTTCTACTGTCGCAAATTTTAATTACGCCAGGGATTGCCTTTTCTATAGTAAATTATTCAAAAAATAATTTTATACTGTCGCAAATTGTAATTGCGCCAGGGCTTGCCTTTTCTATAGTAAATTATTCAAAAAATAATTTTCTACTGTCGCAAATTTTAATTACGCCAGGGATTGCCTTTTCTATAGTAAATTATTCAAAAAATAATTTTCAACTGTCGCAAATTTTAATTACGCCAGGGATTGCCATTTCTATAGTAAATTATTCAAAAAATAATTTTATATTGTCGCAAATTTTAAGTGCGCCATGGATTGCCTTTTCTATAGTAAATTATTCAAAAAATAATTTTATACTGTCGCAAATTTTAATTACGCCAGGGATTGCCTTTTCTATAGTAAATTATTCAAAAAATAATTTTCAACTGTGGCAAATTTTAATTACGCCAGGGATTGCCTTTTCTATAGTAAATTATTCAAAAAATAATTTTCTACTGTCGCAAATTTTAATTGCGCCAGGGATTGCCTTTTCTATAGTAAATTATTCAAAAAATAATTTTTTACTCTCGCAAATGTCAATGTCGCCAGGTAAGTTTTTCACAAATTAATTTTCTACTGTCGCAAATTTTAATTACGCCAGGGATTGCCTTTACTATAGTAAATTATTCAAAAAATAATTTTATACTGTCGCAAATTTTAATTACGCCAGGGATTGCCTTTTCTATAGTAAATTATTCAAAAAATAATTTTCTACTGTCGCAAATTTTAATTACGCCAGGGATTATCTTTTCTATAGTAAATTATTCAAAAAATAATTTTCAACTGTCGCAAATTTTAATTACGCCAGGGATTGCCTTTTCTATAGTAAATTATTCAAAAAATAATTTTATACTGTCGCAAATTTTAAGTGCGCCAGGGATTGCCTTTTCTATAGCAAATTATTCAAAAAATAATTTTATACTGTCGCAAATTTTAATTGCGCCAGGGATTGCCTTTTCTATAGTAAATTATTCAAAAAATAATTTTCAACTGTAGCAAATTTTAATTGCGCCAGGGATTGCCTTTTCTATAGTAACTTATTCAAAAAATTATTTTTTACTGTCGCAAATTTTAATTACGCCAGGGATTGCCTTTTCTATAGTATATTATTCAAAAAATAATTTTTTACTCTCGCAAATTTCAATTTCGCCAGGTAAATTTTTCACAAATTAATTTTCTACTGTCGCAAATTTTAATTACGCCAGGGATTGCCTTTTCTATAGTAAATTATTCAAAAAATAAATATATACTGCCGCAAATTGTAATTGCGCCAGGGATTGCCTTTTCTATAGTAAATTATTCAAAAAATAATTTTCTACTGTCGCAAATTTTAATTACGCCAGGGATTGCCTTTTCTATAGTAAATTATTCAAAAAATAATTTTCAACTGTCGCAAATTTTAATTACTCCAGGGATTGCCTTTTCTATAGTAAATTATTCAAAAAATAATTTTATACTCTCGCAAATTTTAAGTGCGCCAGGGATTGCCTTTTCTATAGTAAATTATTCAAAAAATAATTTTATACTGTCGCAAATTTTAATTGCGCCAGGGATTGCCTTTTCTATAGTATATTATTCAAAAAATAATTTTATACTGTCGCAAATTTTAATTACGCCAGGGATTGCCTTTTCTATAGTAAATTATTCAAAAAATAATTTTCTACTGTCGCAAATTTTAATTGCGCCAGGGATTGCCTTTTCTATAGTAAATTATTCAAAAAATAATTTTATAATGTCGCAAATTTTAATTACGCCAGGGATTGCCTTTTCTATAGTGAATTATTCAAAAAATAATTTTCTACTGTCGCAAATTTTAATTGCACCAGGGATTGCCTTTTCTATAGTAAATTATTCAAAAAATTATTTTTTACTCTCGCAAATTTCAATTTCGCCAGGTAAATTTTTCACAAATTAATTTTCTACTGTCGCAAATTTTAATTACGCCAGGGATTGCCTTTTCTATAGTAAATTATTCAAAAAATAATTTTATACTGTCGCAAATTTTGATTACCCCAGGGATTGCCTTTTCTATAGTAAATTATTCAAAAAATAATTTTCTACTGTCGCAAATTTTAATTACGCCAGGGATTGCCTTTTCTATAGTAAATTATTCAAAAAATAATTTTCAACTGTCGCAAATTTTAATTAGGCCAGGGATTGCCTTTTCTATAGTAAATTATTCAAAAAATAATTTTATACTGTCGCAAATTTTAAGTGCGCCAGGGATTGCCTTTTCAATAGTAAATTATTCAAAAAATAATTTTATACTGTCGCAAATTTTAATTACGCCAGGGATTGCCTTTTCTATAGTAAATTATTCAAAAAATAATTTTCAACTGTCGCAAATTTTAATTACGCCAGGGATTGCCTTTTCTATAGTAAATTATTCAAAAAATAATTTTCTACTGTCGCAAATTTTAATTGCACCAGGGATTGCCTTTTCCATAGTAAATTATTCAAAAAATAATTTTATACTGTCGCAAATTTTAATTACGCCAGTTTCTATAGTAAATTATTCAAAAAATAACTTTCTACTCTCGCAAATTTTAATTGCGCCAGGGATTGCCTTTTCTATAGTAAATTATTCAAAAAATAACTTTTTACTCTCGCAAATTTCGATTTCGCCAGGTAAATTTTTCACAAATTAATTTTCTACTGTCGCAAATTTTAATTACACCAGGGATTGCCTTTTCTATAGTAAATTATTCAAAAAATAATTTTATACTGTCGCAAATTGTAATTGCGCCAGGGATTGCCTTTTCTATAGTAAATTATTCAAAAAATAATTTTCTACTGTCGCAAATTTTAATTGCGCCAGGGATTGCCTTTTCTATAGTAAATTATTCAAAAAATAATTTTCAACTGTAGCAAATTTTAATTGCGCCAGGGATTTCCTTTTCTATAGTAAATTATTCAAAAAATAATTTTTTACTGTCGCAAATTTTAATTACGCCAGGGATTGCCTTTTCTATAGTAAATTATTCAAAAAATATTTTTTTACTTTCGCAAATTTCAATTTCGCCAGGTAAATTTTTCACAAATTAATTTTCTACTGTCGCAAATTTTAATTACGCCAGGGATTGCCTTTTCTACAGTAAATTATTCAAAAAATAATTTTATACTGTCGCAAATTGTAATTGCGCCAGGGATTGCCTTTTCTATAGTAAATTATTCAAAAAATAATTTTCTACTGTCGCAAATTTTAATTACGCCAGGGATTGCCTTTTCTATAGTAAATTATTCAAAAAATAATTTTCAACTGTCGCAAATTTTAATTACGCCAGGGATTGCTTTTCTATAGTAAATTATTCAAAAAATAATTTTATACTCTCGCAAATTTTCTATAGTAAATTATTCAAAAAATAACTTTTTACCCTCGCAAATTTCAATTTCGCCAGGTAAATTTTTCACAAATTAATTTTCTACTGTGGCAAATTTTAATTACGCCAGGGATTGCCTTTTCTATAGTAAATTATTCAAAAAATAATTTTCAACTGTCGCAAATTTTAAATATCCCAGGGATTGCCTTTTCTACAGTAAATTTTGCAAAAAATAATTTTCAACTGTCGCAAATTTTAATTGCGCCAGGGATTGCCTTTTCTATAGTAAATTATTCAAAAAATAATTTTCTACTGTCGCAAATTTTAATTGCGCCAGGGATTGCCTTTTCTATAGTAAATTATTCAAAAAATAATTTTCAACTGTAGCAAATTTTAATTGCGCCAGGGATTGCCTTTTCTATAGTAAATTATTCAAAAAATAATTTTCTACTGTCGCAAATTTTAATTACGCCAGGGATTGCCTTTTCTATAGTAAATTATTCAAAAAATAATTTTCTACTGTCGCAAATTTTAATTGCGCCAGGGATTGCCTTTTCTATAGTAAATTATTCAAAAAATAATTTTTTACTCTCGCAAATTTCAATTTCGCCAGGTAAATTTTTCACAAATTAATTTTCTACTGTCGCAAATTTTAATTACACCAGGGATTGCCTTTTCTATAGTAAATTATTTAAAAAATAATTTTATACTGTCGCAAATTGTAATTGCGCCAGGGATTGCCTTTTCTATAGTAAATTATTCAAAAAATAATTTTCTACTGTCGCAAATTTTAATTGCGCCAGGGATTGCCTTTTCTATAGTAAATTATTCAAAAAATAATTTTCAACTGTAGCAAATTTTAATTGCGCCAGGGATTGCCTTTTCTATTGTAAATTATTCAAAAAATAATTTTTTATTGTTGCAAATTTTAATTACGCCAGGGAATGCCTTTTCTATAGTAAATTATTCAAAAAATAATTTTTTACTCTCGCAAATTTCAATTTCGCCAGGTAAATTTTTCACAAATTAATTTTCTACTGTCGCAAATTTTAATTACGCCAGGGATTGCCTTTTCTATAGTAAATTATTCAAAAAATAATTTTATACTGCCGCAAATTGTAACTGCGCCAGGGATTGCCTTTTCTATAGTAAATTATTCAAAAAATAATTTTCTATTGTCGCAAATTTTAATTACGCCAGGGATTGCCTTTTCTATAGTAAATTATTCAAAAAATAATTTTCAACTGTCGCAAATTTTAATTACGCCAGGGATTGCCTTTTCTATAGTAAATTATTCAAAAAATAATTTTATACTCTCGCAAATTTTAAGTGCGCCAGGGATTGCCTTTTATATAGTAAATTATTCAAAAAATAATTTTATACTGTCGCAAATTTTAATTGCGCCAGGGATTGCCTTTTCTATAGTAAATTATTCAAAAAATAATTTTATACTGTCGCAAATTTTAATTACGCCAGGGATTGCCTTTTCTATAGTAAATTATTCAAAAAATAATTTTCTACTGTCGCAAATTTTAATTGCGCCAGGGATTGCCTTTTCTATAGTAAATTATTCAAAAAATAATTTTATACTGTCGCAAATTTTAATTACGCCAGGGATTGCCCTTTCTATAGTAAATTATTCAAAAAATAATTTTCTACTGTCGCAAATTTTAATTGCGCCAGGGATTGCCTTTTCTATAGTAAATTATTCAAAAAATAATTTTTTACTCTCGCAAATTTCAATTTCGCCAGGTAAATTTTTCACAAATTAATTTTCTACTGTCGCAAATTTTAATTACGCCAGGGATTGCCTTTTCTATAGTAAATTATTAAAAAAATAATTTTATACTGTCGCAAATTTTAATTACGCCAGGGATTGCCTTTTCTATAGTAAATTATTCAAAAAATAATTTTTTACTGTCGCAAATTTTAATTACGCCAGGGATTGCCTTTTCTATAGTAAATTATTCAAAAAATAATTTTCAACTGTCGCAAATTTTAATTACGCCAGGGATTGCCTTTTCTATTGTAAATTATTCAAAAAATAATTTTATACTGTCGCAAATTTTAAGTGCGCCAGGGATTGCCTTTTCTATAGTAAATTATTCAAAAAATAATTTTATACTGTCGCAAATTTTAATTACGCCAGGGATTGCCTTTTCTATAGTAAATTATTCAAAAAATAATTTTCAACGGTCGCAAATTTTAATTACGCCAGGCATTGCCTTTTCTATAGTAAATTATTCAAAAAATAATTTTCTACTGTCGCAAATTTTAATTGCGCCAGGGATTGCCTATTCTATAGTAAATTATTCAAAAAATAATTTTATACTGTCGCAAATTTTAATTAAGCCAGGGATTGCCTTTTCTATAGTAAATTATTCAAAAAATAATTTTCTACTGTCGCAAATTTTAATTGCGCCAGGGATTGCCTTTTCTATAGTAAATTATTCAAAAAATAATTTTTTACCTCTCGCAAATTTCAATTTCGCCAGGTAAATTTTTCACAAATTAATTTTCTACTGTCGCAAATTTTAATTACACCAGGGATTGCCTTTTCTATAGTAAATTATTCAAAAAATAATTTTATACTGTCGCAAATTGTAATTGCGCCAGGGATTGCCTTTTCTATAGTAAATTATTCAAAAAATAATTTTCTACTGTCGCAAATTTTAATTTCGCCAGGAATTGCCTTTTCTATAGGAAATTATTCAAAAAATAATTCTCAACTGTAGCAAATTTTAATTGCGCCAGGGATTTCCTTTTCTATAGTAAATTATTCAAAAAATAATTTTTTACTGTCGCAAATTTTAATAACGCCAGGGATTGCCTTTTCTATAGTAAATTATTCAAAAAATATTTTTTTACCCTCGCAAATTTCAATTTCGCCAGGTAAATTTTTCACAAATTAATTTTCTACTGTCGCAAATTCTAATTACGCCAGGGATTGCCTTTTCTATAGTAAATTATTCAAAAAATAATTTTATACTGTCGCAAATTGTAATTGCGCAAGGGATTGCCTTTTCTATAGTAAATTATTCAAAAAATAATTTTCTACTGTCGCAAATTTTAATTACGCCAGGGATTGCCTTTTCTATAGTAAATTATTCAAAAAATAATTTTCAACTGTCGCAAATTTTAATTACGCCAGGGATTGCCTTTTCTATAGTAAATTATTCAAAAATAATTTTATACTCTCGCAAATTTTAAGTGCGCCAGGTATTGCCTTTTCTATAGTAAATTATTCAAAAAATAATTCTCAACTGTAGCAAATTTTAATTGCGCCAGGGATTTCCTTTTCTATAGTAAATTATTCAAAAATAATTTTTTACTGTCGCAAATTTTAATTACGCCAGGGATTGCCTTTTCTATAGTAAATTATTCAAAAAATAATTTTCTACTGTCGCAAATTTTAATTGCGCCAGGGATTGCCTTTTCTATAGTAAATTATTCAAAAAATAATTTTATACTGTCGCAAATTTTAATTAAGCCAGGGATTGCCTTTTCTATAGTAAATTATTCAAAAAATAATTTTCTACTGTCGCAAATTTTAATTGCGCCAGGGATTGCCTTTTCTATAGTAAATTATTCAAAAAATAATTTTTTACTCTCGCAAATTTCAATTTCGCCAGGTAAATTTTTCACAAATTAATTTTCTACTGTCGCAAATTTTAATTACACCAGGGATTGCCTTTTCTATAGTAAATTATTCAAAAAATAATTTTATACTGTCGCAAATTGTAATTGCGCCAGGGATTGCCTTTTCTATAGTAAATTATTCAAAAAATAATTTTCTACTGTCGCAAATTTTAATTGCGCCAGGAATTGCCTTTTCTATAGGAAATTATTCAAAAAATAATTCTCAACAGTAGCAAATTTTAATTGCGCCAGAGATTTCCTTTTCTATAGTAAATTATTCAAAAAATAATTTTTTACTGTCGCAAATTTTAATAACGCCAGGGATTGCCTTTTCTATAGTAAATTATTCAAAAAATATTTTTTTACCCTCGCAAATTTCAATTTCGCCAAGTAAATTTTTCACAAATTAATTTTCTACTGTCGCAAATTCTAATTACGCCAGGGATTGCCTTTTCTATAGTATATTATTCAAAAAATAATTTTCAACGGTCGCAAATTTTAATTACGCCAGGCATTGCCTTTTCTATAGTAAATTATTCAAAAAATAATTTTCTACTGTCGCAAATTTTAATTGCGCCAGGGATTGCCTTTTCTATAGTAAATTATTCAAAAAATAATTTTATACTGTCGCAAATTTTAATTAAGCCAGGGATTGCCTTTTCTATAGTAAATTATTCAAAAAATAATTTTCTACTGTCGCAAATTTTAATTGCGCCAGGGATTGCCTTTTCTATAGTAAATTATTCAAAAAATAATTTTTTACTCTCGCAAATTTCAATTTCGCCAGGTAAATTTTTCACAAATTAATTTTCTACTGTCGCAAATTTTAATTACACCAGGGATTGCCTTTTCTATTGTAAATTATTCAAAAAATAATTTTATACTGTCGCAAATTGTAATTGCGCCAGGGATTGCCTTTTCTATAGTAAATTATTCAAAAAATAATTTTCTACTGTCGCAAATTTTAATTGCGCCAGGAATTGCCTTTTCTATAGGAAATTATTCAAAAAATAATTCTCAACTGTAGCAAATTTTAATTGCGCCAAGGATTTCCTTTTCTATAGTAAATTATTCAAAAAATAATTTTTTACTGTCGCAAATTTTAATAACGCCAGGGATTGCCTTTTCTATAGTAAATTATTCAAAAAATATTTTTTTACCCTCGCAAATTTCAATTTCGCCAGGTAAATTTTTCACAAATTAATTTTCTACTGTCGCAAATTCTAATTACGCCAGGGATTGCCTTTTCTATAGTAAATTATTCAAAAAATAATTTTATACTGTCGCAAATTGTAATTGCGCAAGGGATTGCCTTTTCTATAGTAAATTATTCAAAAAATAATTTTCTACTGTCGCAAATTTTAATTACGCCAGGGATTGCCTTTTCTATAGTAAATTATTCAAAAAATAATTTTCAACTGTCGCAAATTTTAATTACGCCAGGGATTGCCTTTTCTATAGTAAATTATTCAAAAAATAATTTTATACTCTCGCAAATTTTAAGTGCGCCAGGTATTGCCTTTTCTATAGTAAATTATTCAAAAAATAATTTTATACTGTCGCAAATTTTAATTGCGCCAGGGATTGCCTTTTCTATAGTAAATTATTCAAAAAATAATTTTATACTGTCGCAAATTTTAATTACGCCAGGGATTGCCTTTTCTATAGTAAATTATTCAAAAAATAATTTTCTACTGTCGCAAATTTTAATTGCGCCAGGGATTGCCTTTTCTATAGTAAATTATTCAAAAAATAATTTTATACTGTCGCAAATTTTAATTACGCCAGGGATTGCCGTTTCTATAGTAAATTATTCAAAAAATAATTTTCTACTGTCGCAAATTTTAATTGCGCCAGGAATTGCCTTTTCTATAGGAAATTATTCAAAAAATAATTCTCAACTGTAGCAAATTTTAATTGCGCCAGGGATTTCCTTTTCTATAGTAAATTATTCAAAAAATAATTTTTTACTGTCGCAAATTTTAATTACGCCAGGGATTGCCTTTTCTATAGTAAATTATTCAAAAAATAATTTTCAACGGTCGCAAATTTTAATTACGCCAGGCATTGCCTTTTCTATAGTAAATTATTCAAAAAATAATTTTCTACTGTCGCAAATTTTAATTGCGCCAGGGATTGCCTTTTCTATAGTAAATTATTCAAAAAATAATTTTATACTGTCGCAAATTGTAATTGCGCCAGGGATTGCCTTTTCTATAGTAAATTATTCAAAAAATAATTTTCTACTGTCGCAAATTTTAATTGCGCCAGGAATTGCCTTTTCTATAGGAAATTATTCAAAAAATAATTCTCAACTGTAGCAAATTTTAATTGCGCCAGGGATTGCCTTTTCTATAGTAAATTATTCAAAAAATAATTTTCAACTGTCGCAAATTTTAATTACGCCAGGGATTGCCTTTTCTATTGTAAATTATTCAAAAAATAATTTTATACTGTCGCAAATTTTAAGTGCGCCAGGGATTGCCTTTTCTATAGTAAATTATTCAAAAAATAATTTTATACTGTCGCAAATTTTAATTACGCCAGGGATTGCCTTTTCTATAGTAAATTATTCAAAAAATAATTTTCAACGGTCGCAAATTTTAATTACGCCAGGCATTGCCTTTTCTATAGTAAATTATTCAAAAAATAATTTTCTACTGTCGCAAATTTTAATTGCGCCAGGGATTGCCTTTTCTATAGTAAATTATTCAAAAAATAATTTTATACTGTCGCAAATTTTAATTAAGCCAGGGATTGCCTTTTCTATAGTAAATTATTCAAAAAATAATTTTCTACTGTCGCAAATTTTAATTGCGCCAGGGATTGCCTTTTCTATAGTAAATTATTCAAAAAATAATTTTTTACTCTCGCAAATTTCAATTTCGCCAGGTAAATTTTTCACAAATTAATTTTCTACTGTCGCAAATTTTAATTACACCAGGGATTGCCTTTTCTATAGTAAATTATTCAAAAAATAATTTTATACTGTCGCAAATTGTAATTGCGCCAGGGATTGCCTTTTCTATAGTAAATTATTCAAAAAATAATTTTCTACTGTCGCAAATTTTAATTGCGCCAGGAATTGCCTTTTCTATAGGAAATTATTCAAAAAATAATTCTCAACTGTAGCAAATTTTAATTGCGCCAGGGATTTCCTTTTCTATAGTAAATTATTCAAAAAATAATTTTTTACTGTCGCAAATTTTAATAACGCCAGGGATTGCCTTTTCTATAGTAAATTATTCAAAAAATATTTTTTTACCCTCGCAAATTTCAATTTCGCCAGGTAAATTTTTCACAAATTAATTTTCTACTGTCGCAAATTCTAATTACGCCAGGGATTGCCTTTTCTATAGTAAATTATTCAAAAAATAATTTTATACTGTCGCAAATTGTAATTGCGCAAGGGATTGCCTTTTCTATAGTAAATTATTCAAAAAATAATTTTCTACTGTCGCAAATTTTAATTACGCCAGGGATTGCCTTTTCTATAGTAAATTATTCAAAAAATAATTTTCAACTGTCGCAAATTTTAATTACGCCAGGGATTGCCTTTTCTATAGTAAATTATTCAAAAAATAATTTTATACTCTCGCAAATTTTAAGTGCGCCAGGTATTGCCTTTTCTATAGTAAATTATTCAAAAAATAATTTTATACTGTCGCAAATTTTAATTGCGCCAGGGATTGCCTTTTCTATAGTAAATTATTCAAAAAATAATTTTATACTGTCGCAAATTTTTAATTACGCCAGGGATTGCCTTTTCTATAGTAAATTATTCAAAAAATAATTTTCTACTGTCGCAAATTTTAATTGCGCCAGGGATTGCCTTTTCTATAGTAAATTATTCAAAAAATAATTTTATACTGTCGCAAATTTTAATTACGCCAGGGATTGCCGTTTCTATAGTAAATTATTCAAAAATAACTTTCTATTGTCGCAAATTTTAATTGAGCCAGGGATTGCCTTTTCTATAGTAAATTATTCAAAAATAATTTTTTACTCTCGCAAATTTCAATTTCGCCAGGTAAATTTTTCACAAATTAATTTTCTACTGTCGCAAATTTTAATTACGCCAGGGATTGCCTTTTCTATGGTAAATTATTCAAAAAATAATTTTATACTGTCGCAAATTTTAATTACGCCAGGGATTGCCTTTTCTATAGTAAATTATTCAAAAAATAATTTTCTACTGTCGCAAATTTTAATTACGCCAGGGATTGCCTTTTCTATAGTAAATTATTCAAAAATAATTTTCAACTGTCGCAAATTCTAATTACGCCAGGGATTGCCTTTTCTATAGTAAATTATTCAAAAAAATAATTTTATAGTCTCGCAAATTTTAAGTGCGCCAAGTATTGCCTTTTCTATAGTAAATTATTCAAAAATAATTTTATACTGTCGCAAATTTTAATTACGCCAGGGATTGCCTTTTCTATAGTAAATTATTCAAAAAATAATTTTATACTGTCGCAAATTTTAAGTGCGCCAGGGATTGCCTTTTCTATAGTAAATTATTCAAAAAATAATTTTATACTGTCGCAAATTTTAATTACGCCAGGGATTGCCTTTTCTATAGTAAATTATTCAAAAAATAATTTTCAACTGTCGCAAATTTTAATTACGCCAGGGATTGCCTTTTCTATAGTAAATTATTCAAAAAATAATTTTCTACTGTCGCAAATTTTAATTGCGCCAGGGATTGCCTTTTCTATAGTAAATTATTCAAAAAATAATTTTATACTGTCGCAAATTTTAATTACCCCAGGGATTGCCTTTTCTATAGTAAATTATTCAAAAAATAATTTTATACTGTCTCAAATTTTAATTGTGCCAGGGATTGCCTTTTCTATAGTAAATTATTCAAAAAATAATTTTTTACTCTCGCAAATTTCAACTTCGCCAGGTAAATTTTTCACAAATTAATTTTCTACTGTCGCAAATTTTAATTACGCCAGGGATTGCCTTTTCTATAGTAAATTATTCAAAAAATAATTTTCAACTGTCGCAAATTTTAAATATCCCAGGGATTGCCTTTTCTACAGTAAATTTTGAAAAAATAATTTTCAACTGTCGCAAATTTTAATTGCGCCAGGGATTGACTTTTCTATAGTAAATTATTCAAATAATAATTTTCTACTGTCGCAAATTTTAATTGCGCCAGGGATTGCCTTTTCTATAGTAAATTATTCAAAAAATAATTTTCAACTGTAGCAAATTTTAATTGCGCCAGGGATTGCCTTTTATATAGTAAATTATTCAAAAAATAATTTTATACTGTCGCAAATTTTAATTACGCCAGGGATTGCCTTTTCTATAGTAAATTATTCAAAAAATAATTTTTTACTCTCGCAAATTTCAATTTCGCCAGGTAAATTTTTCACAAATTAATTTTCTACTGTCGCAAATTTTAATTACGCCAGGGATTGCCTTTTCTATAGTAAATTATTCAAAAAATAATTTTATACTGTCGCAAATTGTAATTGCGCCAGGGATTGCCTTTTCTATAGTAAATTATTCAAAAAATAATTTTCTACTGTCGCAAATTTTAATTACGCCAGGGATTGCCTTTTCTATAGTAAATTATTCAAAAAATAATTTTCAACCGTCGCAAATTTTAATTACGCCAGGGATTGCCTTTTCTATAGTAAATTATTCAAAAAATAATTTTATACTCTCGCAAATTTTAAGTGCGCCAGGGATTGCCTTTTCTATAGTAAATTATTCAAAAAATAATTTTATACTGTCGCAAATTTTAATTGCGCCAGGGATTGCCTTTTCTATAGTAAATTATTCAAAAAATAATATTATACTGTCGCAAATTTTAATTACGACAGGGATTGCCTTTTCTATAGTAAATTATTCAAAAAATAATTTTCTACTGTCGCAAATTTTAATTACGCCAGGGATTGCCTTTTCTATAGTAAATTATTCAAAAAATAATTTTATACTGTCGCAAATTTTAATTACGCCAGGGATTGCCTTTTCTATAGTAAATTATTCAAAAAATAATTTTCTACTGTCGCAAATTTTAATTGCGCCAGGGATTGCCTTTTCTATAGTAAATTATTCAAAAAATAATTTTTTACTCTCGCAAATTTCAATTTCGCCAGGTAAATTTTTCACAAATTAATTTTCTACTGTCGCAAATTTTAATTACGCCAGGGATTGCCTTTTCTATAGTAAATTATTCAAAAAATAATTTTATACTGTCGCAAATTTTAATTACGCCAGGGATTGCCTTTTCTATAGTAAATTATTCAAAAAATAATTTTCTACTCTCGCAAATTTTAATTACGACAGGGATTGCCTTTCCTATAGTAAATTATTCAAAAAATAATTTTCAACTGTCGCAAATTTTAATTACGCCAGGGATTGCCTTTTCTATAGTAAATTATTCAAAAAATAATTTTATACTTTCGCAAATTTTAAGTGCGCCAGGGATTGCCTTTTCTATAGTAAATTATTCAAAAAATAATTTTATACTGTCGCAAATTTTAATTACGCCAGGGATTGCCTTTTCTATAGTAAATTATTCAAAAAATAATTTTCAACTGTCGCAAATTTTAATTACGCCAGGGATTGCCTCTTCTATAGTAAATTATTCAAAAAATAATTTTCTACTGTCGGAAATTTTAATTGCGCCAGGGATTGCCTTTTCTATAGTAAATTATTCAAAAAATAATTTTATACTGTCGCAAATTTTAATTACGCCAGGGATTGCCTTTTCTATAGTAAATTATTCAAAAAATAATTTTATAATGTCGCAAATTTTAATTGCGCCAGGGATTGCCTTTTCTATAGTAAATTATTCAAAAAATAATTTTTTACTCTCGCAAATTTCAATTTCGCCAGGTAAATTTTTCACAAATTAATTTTGTACTGTCGCAAATTTTAATTACGCCAGGGATTGCCTTTTCTATAGTAAATTATTCAAAAAATAATTTTCAACTGTCGCAATTTTTAAATATCCAAGGGATTGCCTTTTCTACAGTAAATTTTGCAAAAAATAATTTTCAACTGTCGCAAATTTTAATTAATTGCGCCAGGGATTTTGAATAATTTACTATAGAAAAGGCAATCCCTGACGTATCTAAAATTTGCGACAGTAAGAAATTAATTTGTGAGAAATTTACCTGGCGAAATTGAAATTTGCGAGAGTAAAAAATTATTTTTTGAATAATTTACTATAGAAAAGGCAATCCCTGGCGCAATTAAAATTTGCGACATTAAAAAATTATTTTTTGCAAAATTTACTATAGAAAAGGCAATCTCTGCCGCAATTAAACTTTGCGACAGTAAAAAATTATTTTTTGAATAATTTACTATAGAAAAGGCAATCCCTGGCGTATTTAAAATTTGCGACAGTAAGAAATTAATTTGTGAAAAATTTACCTGGCGAAATTGAAATTTGCGAGAGTAAAAAATTATTTTTGAATAATTTACTATAGAAAAGGCAATCCCTGGCGTAATTAAAATTTGCGACAGTTGAAAATTATTTTTTGAATAATTTACTATAAAAAGGCAATCCCTGGCGCAATTAAAATTTGCGACAGTAAAAAATTATTTTTTGAGTAATTTACTATAGAAAAGGCAATCCCTGGCGTAATTAAAATATGCGACAGTAGAAAATTATTTTTTGCAAAATTTACTATAGAAAAGGCAATCCCTGGCGTAATTAAAATTTGCGACAGTTGAAAATTATTTTTTTAATAATTTACTATAGAAAAGGCAATCCCTGGCTCAATTAAAATTTGCGACAGTAAAAAATTATTTTTTGCAAAATTTACTATAGAAAAGGCAATCCCTGGCGTAATTAAAATTTGCGACAGTAGAAAATTATTTTTTGAATAATTTACTATAGAAAAGGCAATCCCTGGCGTAATTAAAATATGCGACAATTGAAAATTATTTTTTGAATAATTTACTATAGAAAAGGCAATCCCTGGCGTAATTAAAATTTGCGACAGTAGAAAATTATTTTTTGAATAATTTACTATAGAAAAGGCAATCCCTGGCGAAATTAAAATTTGCAACAGTAAAAAATTATTTTTTGCAAAATTTACTGTAGAAAAGGCAATCCCTGGCGGATTTGAAATTTGCGACAGTAAAAAATTTTTTTTGAATAATTTACTATAGAAAAGGCAATCCCTGGCGTAATTAAAATTTGCGACAGTATAAAATGATTTTTTGAATAATTTACTATAGAAAAGGCAATCCCTGGCGTAATTAAAATTTGCGACAGTAGAAAATTATTTTTTGAATAATTTACTATAGAAAAGGCAATCCCTGGCGTAATTAAAATTTGCGACAGTATAAAATTATTTTTTGAATAATTTACTATAGAAAAGGCAATCCCTGGCGTAATTAAAATTTGCGACAGTAGAAAATTATTTTTTGAATAATTTACTATAGAAAAGGCAATCCCTGGCGCAATTAAAATTTGCGACAGTATAAAATTATTTTTTGAATAATTTACTATAGAAAAGGCAATCCCTGGCGCAATTAAAATTTGCGACAGTATAAAATTATTTTTTGAATAATTTACTATAGAAAAGGCAATCCCTGGCGTAATTAAAATTTGCGACAGTAGAAAATTAATTTGTGAAAAATTTACCTGGCGAAATTAAAATTTGAAACAGTAAAAAATTATTTTTTGCAAAATTTACTGTAGAAAAGGCAATCCCTGGCGGATTTGAAATTTGCGACAGTAAAAAATTATTTTTTGAATAATTTACTATAGAAAAGGCAATCCCTGGCGCAATTAAAATTTGCGACAGTATAAAATTATTTTTTGAATAATTTACTATAGAAAAGGCAATCCCTGGCGCAATTAAAATTTGCGACAGTAGAAAATTATTTTTTGCAAAATTTACTATAGAAAAGGCAATCCCTGGCGTAATTAAAATTTGCGACAGTAGAAAATTAATTTGTGAGAAATTTACTATAGAAAAGGCAATCCCTGGCGTAATTAAAATTTGCGACAGTATAAAATTATTTTTTGAATAATTTACTATAGAAAAGGCAATCCCTGGCGCACTTAAAATTTGCGACAATAGAAAATTATTTTTTGAAAAATTTACTATAGAAAAGGCAATCCCTGGCGTAATTAAAATTTGCGACAGTAGAAAATTATTTTTTGCAAAATTTACTATAGAAAAGGCAATCCCTGGCGTAATTAAAATTTGCGACAGTTGAAAATTATTTTTTTAATAATTTACTATAGAAAAGGCAATCCCTGGCTCAATTAAAATTTGCGACAGTAAAAAATTATTTTTTTGCAAAATTTACTATAGAAAAGGCAATCCCTGGCGTAATTAAAATTTGCGACAGTAGAAAATTATTTTTTGAATAATTTACTATAGAAAAGGCAATCCCTGCGTAATTAAAATATGCGACAGTTGAAAATTATTTTTTGAATAATTTACTATAGAAAAGGCAATCCCTGGCGTAATTAAAAATTTGCGACAGTAGAAAATTATTTTTTGAATAATTTACTATAGAAAAGGCAATCCCTGGCGCAATTAAAATTTGCAACAGTAAAAAATTATTTTTTGCAAAATTTACTGTAGAAAAGGCAATCCCTGGCGGATTTGAAATTTGCGACAGTAAAAAATTTTTTTTTGAATAATTTACTATAGAAAAGGCAATCCCTGGCGTAATTAAAATTTGCGACAGTATAAAATGATTTTTTGAATAATTTACTATAGAAAAGGCAATCCCTGGCGTAATTAAAATTTGCGACAGTAGAAAATTATTTTTTGAATAATTTACTATAGAAAAGGCAATCCCTGGCGTAATTAAAATTTGCGACAGTATAAAATTATTTTTGAATAATTTACTATAGAAAAGGCAATCCCTGGCGTAATTAAAATTTGCGACAGTAGAAAATTATTATTTGAATAATTTACTATAGAAAAGGCAATCCCTGGCGCAATTAAAATTTGCGACAGTATAAAATTATTTTTTGAATAATTTACTATAGAAAAGGCAATCCCTGGCGCAATTAAAATTTGCGACAGTATAAAATTATTTTTTGAATAATTTACTATAGAAAAGGCAATCCCTGGCGTAATTAAAATTTGCGACAGTAGAAAATTAATTTGTGAAAAATTTACCTGGCGAAATTAAAATTTGAAACAGTAAAAAATTATTTTTTGCAAAATTTACTGTAGAAAAGGCAATCCCTGGCGGATTTGAAATTTGCGACAGTAAAAAATTATTTTTTTGAATAATTTACTATAGAAAAGGCAATCCCTGGCGCAATTAAAATTTGCGACAGTATAAAATTATTTTTTGAATAATTTACTATAGAAAAGGCAATCCCTGGCGTAATTAAAATTTGCGACAGTAAAAAAATATTTTTGAAAAATTTACTGTAGAAAAGGCAACCCTCTGGCGCAATAAAATTTGCGATAGTAAAAAATTATTTTTTGAAAAATTTACTATAGAAGAAGCAATCCCTGGCGTATTTAAAATTTGCGACAGTAAAAAATTAATTTTTGAAAAATTTACTATAGAAAAGGCAATCCCTGGCGTAATTAAAACTTGCGATAGTAAAAAATTATTTTTGAATAATTTACTATAGAAAAGGCAATCCCTGGCGCAATTAAAACTTGCGATAGTAAAAAATTATTTTTTGAATAATTTACTATAGAAAAGGCAATCCCTGGCGCAATTAAAATTTCCGACAGTAAAAAAATTATTTCTTGCAAAATTTACTATAGAAAAGGCAATCCCTGGCGCAATTAAAATTTGCGACAGAAAAAAATATTTTTTGAATAATTTACTATAGAAAAGGCAATCCCTGGCGTATTTACTATTTGCGACAGTAAGAAATTAATTTGTGAGAAATCTACCTGGCGAAATTGAAATTTGCGAGAGTAAAAAATTATTTTTTGAATAATTTACTATAGAAAAAGGCAATCCCTGGCGCAATTAAAATTTGCGACAGTAAAAAATTATTTTTTGCAAAATTTACTATAGAAAAGGCAATCTCTGGCGCAATTAAAATTTGCGACAGTAAAAAATTATTTTTTGAATAATTTACGATAGAAAGGCAATCCCTGGCGTATTTAAAATTTGCGACAGTAAGAAATTAATTTGTGAAAAATTTACCTGGCGAAATTGAAATTTGCGAGAATAAAAAATTATTTTTTGAATAATTTACTATAGAAAAGGCAATCCCTGGCGCAATTAAAATTTGCGAGAGTAAAAAATTATTTTTTGAATAATTTACTATAGAAAAGGCAATCCCTGGCGTAATTAAAATTTGCGACAGTAGAAATATTATTTTTGAATAATTTACTATAGAAAAGGCAATCCCTGGCGTAATTAAAATTTGCGACAGTAAAAAATTAATATTTTTGAATAATTTACTATAGAAAAGGCAATCCTTGGCGTAATTAAAATATGCGACAGTTGAAAATTATTTTTTTGAATAATTTACTATAGAAAAGGCAATCCCTGGCGCAATTAAAATTTGCGACAGTAAAAAATTATCTTTTGAATAATTTACTGTAGAAAATTATTTTTTGCAAAATTTACTATAGAAAAGGCAATCCCTGGCGTAATTAAAATTTGCGACAGTAGAAAATTAATTTGTGAGAAATTTACTATAGAAAAGGCAATCCCTGGCGTAATTAAAATTTGCGACAGTATAAAATTATTTTTGAATAATTTACTATAGAAAAGCAATCCTGGCGCACTTAAAATTGGCGACAGTAGAAAATTATTTTTTGAATAATTTACTATAGAAAAGGCAATCCCTAGCGTAATTAAAATTTGCGACAGTAGAAAATTATTTTTTGAATAATTTACTATAGAAAAGGCAATCCCTGGCGCAATTAAATTTGCGACATTATAAAATTATTTTTTGAATAATTTACTATAGAAAAGGCAATCCCTGGCGCAATTAAAATTTGCGACAGTATAAAATTATTTTTTGAATAATTTACTATAGAAACGTCAATCCCTGGCGTAATTAAAATTTGCGACAGTAGAAAATTATTTTTTGAATAATTTACTATAGAAAAGGCAATCCCTGGCGTAATTAAAATTTGCGACAGTAGAAATTAATTTGTGAAAAATTTACCTGGCGAAATTAAAATTTGCAACAGTAAAAAATTATTCTTTGCAAAATTTACTGTAGAAAAGGCAATCCCTGGCGGATTTGAAATTTGCGACAGTAAAAAATTTTTTTTTGAATAATTTACTATAGAAAAGCAATCCCTGGCGCAATTAAAATTTGCGACAGTATAAAATTATTTTTTGAATAATTTACTATAGAAACGTCAATCCCTGGCGTAATTAAAATTTGCGACAGTAGAAAATTATTTTTTGAATAATTTACTATAGAAAAGGCATCCCTGGCGTAATTAAAATTTGCGACAGTATAAAATTATTTTTTGAATAATTTACTATAGAAAAGGCAATCCCTGGCGTAATTAAAATTTGCGACAGTAGAAAATTAATTTGTGAAAAATTTACCTGGCGAAATTGAAATTTCGAGAGTAAAAAATTATTTTTTGAATAATTTACTATAGAAAAGGCAATCCCTGTCGCAATTAAAATTTGCGACAGTAGAAAATTATTTTTTTGAATAATTTACTATAGAAAAGGCAATCCCTGGCGTAATTAAAATTTGCGAGAGTATAAAATTATTTTTTGAATAATTTACTATAGAAAAGGCAATCCCTGGCGCAATTAAAATTTGCGACAGTAGAAAATTATTTTTTGAATAATTTACTATAGAAAAGGCAATCCCTGGCGTAATTAAAATTTGCGACAGTATAAAATTATTTTTTGAATAATTTACTATAGAAAGAGCAATCCCTGGCGCAATTAAAATTTGCGACAGTATAAAATTATTTTTTGAATAATTTACTATAGAAAAGGCAATCCCTGGCGCAATTAAAATTTGCGACAGTATAAAATTATTTTTTGAATTATTTACTATAGAAAAGGCAATCCCTGGCGCAATTAAAATTTGCGACAGTAGAAAATTATTTTTTGAATAATTTACTATAGAAAAGGCAATCCCTGGCGCAATTAAAATTTGCGACAGTAAAAAATTATTTTTTGAATAATTTACTATAGAAAAGGCAATCCCTGGCGCACTTAAAATTTGCGACAGTATAAAATTATTTTTTGAATAATTTACTATAGAAAAGGCAATCCCTGGCGTAATTAAAATTTGCAACAGTTGACAATTATTTTTTGAATAATTTACTATAGAAAAGGCAATCCCTGGCGCAATTAAAATTTGCAACAGTAGAAAAATTATTTTTTGCAAAATTTACTATAGAAAAGGCAATCCCTGGCGTAATTAAAATTTGCGACAGTAGAAAATTAATTTGTGAGAAATTTACTATAGAAAAGTCAATCCCTGGCGTAATTAAAATTTGCGACAGTAAAAAATTATTTTTTGAATAATTTACTATAGAAAAGGCAATCCCTGGCGCAATTAAAATTTGCGACAGTATAAAATTATTTTTTGAATAATTTACTATAGAAAAGGCAATCCCTGGCGCAATTAAAATTTGCGACAGTTGAAAATTATTTTTTGAATAATTTACTATAGAAAAGGCAATCCCTGGCGTATTTAAAATTTGCGACAGTTGAAAATTATTTTTTGAATAATTTACTATAGAAAAGGCAATCCCTGGCGTATTTAAAATTTGCGACAGTATAAAATTATTTTTTGAATAATTTACTATAGAAAAGGCAATCCCTGGCGTAATTAAAATTTGCGACAGTAAAAAATTATTTTTTGAATAATTTACTATAGGAAAGGCAATCCCTGGCGTATTTAAAACTTGCGACAGTATAAAATTATTTTTTGAATAATTTACTATAGAAAAGGCAATCCCTGGCGTAATTAAAATTTTCGACAGTAGAAAATTATTTTTTGAATAATTTACTATAGAAAAGGCAATCCCTGGCGTAATTAAAATTTGCGACAGTATAAAATTATTTTTTGAATAATTTACTATAGAAAAGGCAATCCCTGGCGTAATTAAAATTTGCGACAGTAGAAAATTATTTTTTGAATAATTTACTATAGAAACGGCAATCCCTGGCGCAATTAAAATTTGCGACACTAAAAAATTATTTTTTGAATAATTTACTATAGAAAAGGCAATCCCTGGCGTAATTAAAATTTGCGACAGTATAAAATTATTTTTTGAATAATTTACTATAGAAAAGGCAATCCCTGGCGTAATTAAAATTTGCGAAAGTAGAAAATTATTTTTTGAATAATTTACTATAGAAAAGGTAATACCTGGCGTAATTAAAATTTTCGACAGTAAAAAATTATTTTTTGAATAATTTACTATAGAAAAGGCAATCCTTGGCGTAATTAAAATTTGCGACAGTTGAAATTTTTTTTTTGAATAATTTACTATAGAAAAGGCAATCCATGGCGTAATTAAAATTTTCGACAGTAAAAAATTATTTTTTGAATAATTTACTATAGAAAAGGCAATCCCTGGCGCAATTAAAATTTGCGACAGTTGAAAATTATTTTTTGAATAATTTACTATAGAAAAGGCAATCCCTGGCGTATTTAAAATTTGCGACAGTTGAAAATTATTTTTTGAATAATTTACTATAGAAAAGGCAATCCCTGGCGTATTTAAAATTTGCGACAGTATAAAATTATTTTTTGAATAATTTACTATAGAAAAGGCAATCCCTGGCGTAATTAAAATTTTGGACAGTAAAAAATTATTTTTTGAATAATTTACTATAGAAAAGGCAATTCCTGGCGAATTTAAAATTTGCGACAGTATAAAATTATTTTTTGAATAATTTACTATAGAAAAGGCAATCCCTGGCGTAATTAAAATTTGCGACAGTAGAAAATTATTTTTTGAATAATTTACTATAGAAAACGCAATCCCTGGCGTAATTAAAATTTGCGACAGTATAAAATTATTTTTTGAATAATTTACTATAGAAAAGGCAATCCCTGGCGTAATTAAAATTTGCGACAGTAGAAAATTATTTTTTGAGTAATTTACTATAGAAAAGGCAATCCCTGGCGCAATTAAAATTTGCGACAGTAAAAAATTATTTTTTGAATAATTTACTATAGAAAAGGCAATCCCTGGCGTAATTAAAATTTGCGACAGTAAAAAATTATTTTGTGAGAAATTTACTATAGAAAAGGCAATCCCTGGGATATTTATAATTTGCGACAGTAGAAAATTATTTTTTGAATAATTTACTATAGAAAAGGCAATCCCTGGCGCAATTACAATTTGCGACAGTAAAAAATTATTTTTTGAAAAATTTACTGTAGAAAGGCAATCCCTGGCGCACTTAAAATTTGCGACAGTATAAAATTATTTTTTGAATAATTTACTATAGAAAAGGCAATCCCTGGCGTATTTAAAATTTGCGACAGTATAAAATTAATTTTTGAAAAATTTACTGTAGAAAAGGCAATCCCTGGCGCAATTAAAATTTGCGACAGTAAAAAATTATTTTTTGAATAATTTACTATAGAAAAGGCAATCCCTGGCGTAATTAAAATTTGCGACAGTAGAAAATTATTTTTTGAATAATTTACAATAGAAAAGGCAATCCCTGGCGCAATTACAATTTGCGACAGTAAAAAATTATTTTTTGAATAATTTACTATAGAAAAGGCAATCCCTGGCGCAATTAAAATTTGCGACAGTAGAAAATTATTTTTTGAAAAGTTTACTATAGAAAAGGCAATCCCTGGCGCAATTAAAATTTGCGACAGTAAAAAATTATTTTTTGCAAAATTTACTGTAGAAAAGGCAATCCCTGGCGCAATTAAAACTTGCGAGAGTAAAAAATTATTTTTTGAATAATTTACTATAGAAAACGCAATCCCTGGCGTAATTAAAATTTGCGACAGTAGAAAATTAATTTGTGAGAAATTTACTATAGAAAAGGCAATCCCTGGCGTAATTAAAATTTGCGACAGTAAAAAATTAAGTTTTGAATAATTTACTATAGAAAAGGCAATCCCTGGCGCAATTAAAATTTGCGACAGTATAAAATTATTTTTTGAATAATTTACTATAGAAAAGGCAATCCCTGGCGCACTTAAAATTTGCGACAGTATAAAATTATTTTTTGAATAATTTACTATAGAAAAGGCAATCCCTGGCGTAATTAAAATTTGCGACAGTAAAAAATTATTTTTTGAATAATTTACTATAGAAAAGGCAATCCCTGGCGTATTTAAAATTTGCGACAGTTGAAAATTATTTTTTGAATAATTTACTATAGAAAAGGCAATCCCTGGCGTAATTAAAATTTGCGACAGTAGAAAATTATTTTTTGAATAATTTACTATAGAAAAGGCAATCCTTGGCGCAATTAAAATTTGCGACAGTAAAAAATTATTTTTTGAATAATTTACTATAGAAAAGGCAACCCTGGCGCAATTAAAATTTGCGACAGTATAAAATTATTTTTTGAATAATTTACTATAGAAAAGGCAATCCCTGGCGCACATAAAATTTGCGACAGTAGAAAATTATTTTTTGAATAATTTACTATAGAAAAGGCAATCCCTGGCGCACTTAAAATTTGCGACAGTAAAAAATTATTTTTTGAATAATTTACTATGGAAAAGGCAATCCCTGGCGCACTTAAAATTTGCGACAGTAAAAAATTATTTTTTGAATAATTTACTATAGAAAAGGCAATCCCTGGCGTAATTAAAATTTGCGACAGTAGAAAATTATTTTTTGAATAATTTACTATAGAAAAGGCAAACCCTGGCGTATTTAAAATTTGCGACAGTTGAAAATTATTTTTTGAATAATTTACTATAGAAAAGGCAATCCCTGGCGTATTTAAAATTTCCGACAGTATAAAATTATTTTTTGAATAATTTACTATAGAAAAGGCAATCCCTGGCGTAATTAAAATTTGCGACAGTAAAAAATTATTTTTTGAATAATTTACTATAGGAAAGGCAATCCCTGGCGTATTTAAAATTTGCGACAGTAGAAAATAATTTTTTGAATAATTTACTATAGAAAAGGCAATCCCTGGCGTAATTAAAATTTGCGACAGTATAAAATTATTTTTTGAATAATTTACTATAGAAAAGGCAATCCCTGGCGTAATTAAAATTTGCGACAGTAGAAAATTATTTTTTGAATAATTTACTATAGAAACGGCAATCCCTGGCGCAATTAAAATTTGCGACAGTAAAAAATTATTTTTTGAATAATTTACTATAGAAAAGGCAATCCCTGGCGTAACTAAAATTTGCGACAGTATAAAGTTATTTTTTGAATAATTTACTATAGAAAAGGCAATCCCTGGCGTAATTAAAATTTGCGAAAGTAGAAAATTATTTTTTGAATAATTTACTATAGAAAAGGCAATACCTGGCGTAATTAAAATTTTCGACAGTAAAAAATTATTTTTTGAATAATTTACTATAGAAAAGGCAATCCCTGGCGTAATTAAAATTTGCGACAGTTGAAAATTATTTTTTGAATAATTTACTATAGAAAAGGCAATCCCTGGCGTAATTAAAATTTTCGACAGTAAAAAATTATTTTTTGAATAATTTACTATAGAAAAGGCAATCCCTGGCGCAATTAAAATTTGCGACAGTTGAAAATTATTTTTTGAATAATTTACTATAGAAAAGGCAATCCCTGGCGCAATTAAAATTTGCGACAGTTGAAAATTATTTTTTGAATAATTTACTATAGAAAAGGCAATCCCTGGCGTAATTAAAATTTGCGACAGTAGAAAATTATTTTTTGAATAATTTACTATAGAAAACGCAATCCCTGGCGTAATTAAAATTTGCGACAGTATAAAATTATTTTTTGAATAATTTACTATAGAAAAGGCAATCCCTGGCGTAATTAAAATTTGCCACAGTAGAAAATTATTTTTTGAGTAATTTACTATAGAAAAGGCAATCCCTGGCGCAATTAAAATTTGCGACAGTAAAAAATTATTTTTTGAATAATTTACTATAGAAAAGGCAATCCCTGGCGTAATTAAAATTTGCGACAGTAAAAAATTATTTTGTGAGAAATTTACAAAAAAAAGGCAATCCCTGGGATATTTATAATTTGCGACAGTAGAAAATTATTTTTTGAATAATTTACTATAGAAAAGGCAATCCCTGGCGCAAATAAAAATTGCGACAGTAAAAAAATTATTTTTTGAAAAATTTACTGTAGAAAGGCAATCCCTGGCGCACTTAAAATTTGCGACAGTATAAAATTATTTTTTGAATAATTTACTATAGAAAAGGCAATCCCTGGCGTATTTAAAATTTGCGACTGTATAAAATTAATTTTTGAAAAATTTACTGTAGAAAAGGCAATCCCTGGCGCAATTAAAATTTGCGACAGTAAAAAATTATTTTTTGAATAATTTACTATAGAAAAGGCATTCCCTGGCGTAATTAAAATTTGCGACAGTAGAAAATTATTTTTTGAATAATTTACTATAGAAAAGGCAATCCCTGGCGCAATTACAATTTGCGACAGTAAAAAATTATTTTTTGAATAATTTACTATAGAAAAGGCAATCCCTGGCGTAATTAAAATTTGCGACAGTAGAAAATAATTTTTGAAAAGTTTACTATAGAAGAGGCCATCCCTGGCGCAATTAAAATTTGCGACAGTAAAAAATTATTTTTTGCAAAATTTACTGTAGAAAAGGCAATCCCTGGCGCAATTAAATTTTGCGATAGTAAAAAATTATTTTTTGAATAATTTACTATAGAAAACGCAATCCCTGGCGTAATTAAAATTTGCGACAGTAGAAAATTAATTTGTGAGAAATTTACTATAGAAAAGGCAATCCCTGGCGTAATTAAAATTGGCGAAAGTAAAAAATTATTTTTTGAATAATTTACTATAGAAAAAGGCAATCCCTGGCGCAATTAAAATTTGCGACAGTAAGAAATTATTTTTTGAATAATTTACTATAGAAAAGGCAATCCCTGGCGTATTTAAAATTTGCGACAGTTGAAAAATTATTTTTTGAATAATTTACTATAGAAAAGGCAATCCCTGGCGTAATTAAAATTTGCGACAGTAGAAAAATTATTTTTTTGAATAATTTACTATAGAAAAAGGCAATCCCTGGCGCAATTAAAATTTGCGACAGTAAAAAATTATTTTTTGAATAATTTACTATAGAAAAGGCAATCCCTGGCGCTATTAAAATTTGCGACAGTATAAAATTATTTTTTGAATAATTTACTATAGAAAAGGCAATCCCTGGCGCACATAAAATTTGCGACAGTAGAAAATTATTTTTTGAATAATTTACTATAGAAAAGGCAATCCCTGGCGCACTTTAAAATTTGCGGACAGTAAAAAATTATTTTTTGAATAATTTTACTATAGAATCCCTGGCGCACTTAAAATTTGCGACAGTAAAAAAATTATTTTTTGAATTATTTACTATAGAAAAGGCAATCCCTGGCGTAATTAAAATTTGCGACAGTTGAAAATTATTTTTTGAATAATTTACTATAGAAAAGGCAATCCCTGGTGCAATTACAATTTGCGGACAGTTGAAAATTATTTTTTGAATAATTTACTATAGAAAAGGCAATCCCTGGCGCAATTAAAAATTTGCGACAGTAGAAAATTTATTTTTTGAATAATTTACTATAGAAAAGGCAATCCCTGGCGTAATTAAAATTTGCGACAGTAAAAATTATTTTTTGAATAATTTACTATAGAAAAGGCAATCCCTGGCGCAATTAAAATTTGCGACAGTAAAAAATTATTTTTTGAATAATTTACTATAGAAAAGGCAATCCCTGACGCACTTAAAATTTGCGACAGTAAAAAAATTATTTTTTGAATAATTTACTATAGAAAAGGTAATCCCTGGGATATTTAAAATTTGCGACAGTTGAAAATTATTTTTTGAATAATTTACTATAGAAAAGGCAATCCCTGGCGTAATTAAAATTTGCGACAGTAAAAAATTATTTTTTTGAATAATTTACTATAGAAAAGGCAATCCCTGGCGTATTTAAAATTTGCGACAGTAAGAAATTATTTTTTGAATAATTTACTATAGAAAAGGCAATCCCAGGCGTAATTAAAATTTGCGACAGTAAAAATGTATTTTTTTGAATAATTTACTATAGCAAAGGCAATCCCCTGGGATATTTAAAATTTGCGACAGTTGAAAATTATTTTTTGAATAATTTACTATAGAAAAGGCAATCCCTGGCGTAATTAAAATTTGCGACAGTTGAAAATTATTTTTTGAATAATTTACTATAGAAAAGGCAATCCCTGGCGCACTTAAAATTTGCGACAGTATAAAATTATTTTTTGAATAATTTACTATAGAAAAGGCAATCCCGGGCGTAATTAAAATTTGCGACATTTGAAAATTATTTTTTGAATAATTTACTATAGAAAAGGCAATCCCTGGCGCAATTAAAACTTGCGATAGTAAAAAATTATTTTTTGGAATAATTTAATATAGAAAAGGCAATCCCTGGCGTAATTAAAACTTGCGATAGTAAAAAATTATTTTTTGAAAAATTTACTATAGAAAAGGGAATCCCTGGCGTAATTAAAATTTGCGACAGTAAAAAATTATTTTTTGCAAAATTTACTGTAGAAAAGGCAATCCCTGGAATATTTAAAATTTGCGACAGTTGGAAATTATTTTTTGAATAATTTACTATAGAAAAGCAATCCCTGGCGCAATTAAAATTTGAAACAGTAGAAAATTATTTTTTGCAAAATTTACTATAGAAAAGGCAATCCCTGGCGTAATTAAAATTTTCGAAAGTAAAAAATTATTTTTTGAATAATTTACTATAGAAAACGCAATCCATGGCGTAATTAAAATTTTCGACAGTAAAAAATTATTTTTTTGAATAATTTACTATAGAAAAGGCAATCCCTGGCGCAATTAAAATTTGCGACAGTTGAAAATTATTTTTTTGAATAATTTACTATAGAAAAGGCAATCCCTGGGCGTATTTAAAATTTGCGACGGTTGAAAAATTATTTTTTGAATAATTTACTATAGAAAAGGCAATCCCTGGCGTATTTAAAATTTGCGACAGTATAAAATTATTTTTTGAATAATTTACTATAGAAAAGGCGATCCCTGGCGTATTTAAAATTTTGGACAGTAAAAAATTATTTTTTGAATAATTTACTATAGAAAAGGCAATTCCTGGCGGTATTTAAAATTTGCGACAGTATAAAATTATTTTTTGAATAATTTACTATAGATAAGGCAATCCCTGGCGTAATTAAAATTTGCGACAGTAGAAAATTATTTTTTGAATAATTTACTATAGAAAACGCAATCCTTGGCATAATTAAAATTTGCGACAGTATAAAATTATTTTTTGAATAATTTACTATAGAAAAGGCAATCCCTGGCGTAATTAAAATTTGCGACAGTAGAAAATTATTTTTTGAGTAATTTACTATAGAAAAGGCAATCCCTGGCGCAATTAAAATTTGCGACAGTAAAAAATTATTTTTTGAATAATTTTACTATAGAAAAGGCAATCCCTGGCGTAATTAAAATTTGCGACAGTAAAAAATTATTTTGTGAGAAATTTACTATAGAAAAGGCAATCCCTGGGATATTTATAATTTGCGACAGTAGAAAATTATTTTTTGAATAATTTACTATAGAAAAGGCAATCCCTGGCGCAATTACAATTTGCGACAGTAAAAAATTATTTTTTGAAAAATTTACTGTAGAAAGGCAATCCCTGGCGCACTTAAAATTTGCGACAGTATAAAATTATTTTTTGAATAATTTACTATAGAAAAGGCAATCCCTGGCGTATTTAAAATTTGCGACAGTATAAAAATTAATTTTTGAAAAATTTACTGTAGAAAAGGCAATCCCTGGCGCAATTAAAATTTGCGACAGTAAAAAATTATTTTTTGAATAATTTACTATAGAAAAGGCAATCCCTGGCGTAAATTAAAATTTTGCGACAGTAGAAAATTATTTTTTGAATAATTTACTATAGAAAAAGGCAATCCCTGGCGCAATTACAATTTGCGACAGTAAAAAATTATTTTTTGAATAATTTTACTATAGAAAAGGCAATCCCTGGCGCAATTAAAATTTGCGACAGTAGAAAATTATTTTTTGAAAAGTTTACTATAGAAAAGGCAATCCCTGGCGCAATTAAAATTTGCGACAGTAAAAAAATTATTTTTTGCAAAATTTACTGTAGAAAAGGCAATCCCTGGCGCAATTAAAACTTGCGAGAGTAAAAAATTATTTTTTGAATAATTTACTATAGAAAACGCAATCCCTGGCGTAATTAAAATTTGCGACAGTAGAAAATTAATTTGTGAGAAATTTACTATAGAAAAGGCAATCCCCTGGCGTAATTAAAATTTGCGACAGTAAAAAAATTATTTTTTTGAATAATTTACTATAGAAAAGGCAATCCCTGGCGCAATTAAAATTTGCGGACAGTATAAAATTATTTTTTGAATAATTTACTATAGAAAAGGTAATCCCTGGCCGCACTTAAAATTTGCGATTAGTATAAAATTATTTTTTGAATAATTTACTATAGAAAAGGCAATCCCTGGGCGTAATTAAAATTTGCGACAGTAAAAAATTATTTTTTGAATAATTTTACTATAGAAAAGGCAATCCCTGGCGTATTTAAAATTTTGCGACAGTTGAAAATTATTTTTTGAATAATTTACTATAGAAAAGGCAATCCCTGGCGTAATTAAAATTTGCGACAGTAGAAAATTATTTTTTGAATAATTTACTATAGAAAAGGCAATCCCTGGGCGCAATTAAAATTTGCGACAGTAAAAAAATTATTTTTTGAATAATTTACTATAGAAAAGGCAACCCTGGCGCAATTAAAATTTGCGACAGTATAAAATTATTTTTTGAATAATTTACTATAGAAAAGGCAATCCCTGGCGCACATAAAATTTGCGACAGTAGAAAATTAGTTTTTTGAATAATTTACTATAGAAAAGGCAATCCCCTGGCGCACTTAAAATTTGCGACAGTAAAAAATTATTTTTTTGAATAATTTACTATAGAAAAGGCAATCCCTGGCGTAATTAAAATTTGCGACAGTAGAAAATTATTTTTTGAATAATTTACTATAGAAAAGGCAATCCCTGGCGTAATTAAAATTTGCGACAGTAAAAAAATTATTTTTTGAATAATTTACTATAGGAAAGGCAATCCCTGGCGTATTTAAAATTTGCGACAGTAGAAAATTATTTTTTGAATAATTTACTATAGAAAAGGCAATCCCTGGCGTAATTAAAATTTGCGACAGTATAAAATTATTTTTTGAATAATTTACTATAGAAAAGGCAATCCCTGGCGTAATTAAAATTTGCGACAGTAGAAAATTATTTTTTGAATAATTTACTATAGAAACGGCAATCCCTGGCGCAATTAAAATTTGCGACAGTAAAAAATTATTTTTTGAATAATTTACTATAGAAAAGGCAATCCCTGGCGTAATTAAAATTTGCGACAGTATAAAGTTATTTTTTGAATAATTTACTATAGAAAAGGCAATCCCTGGCGTAATTAAAATTTGCGAAAGTAGAAAATTATTTTTTGAATAATTTACTATAGAAAAGGCAATACCTGGCGTAATTAAAATTTTCGACAGTAAAAAATTATTTTTTTGAATAATTTACTATAGAAAAGGCAATCCCTGGCGTAATTAAAATTTGCGACAGTTGAAAATTATTTTTTGAATAATTTACTATAGAAAAGGCAATCCCTGGCGTAATTAAAATTTTCGACAGTAAAAAATTATTTTTTGAATAATTTACTATAGAATAGGCAATCCCTGGCGCAATTAAAATTTGCGACAGTTGAAAATTATTTTTTGAATAATTTACTATAGAAAAGGCAATCCCTGGCGTATTTAAAATTTGCGACAGTTGAAAATTATTTTTTGAATAATTTACTATAGAAAAGGCAATCCCTGGCGTATTTAAAATTTGCGACAGTATAAAATTATTTTTTGAATAATTTACTGTAGAAAAGGCAATCCCTGGCGTAATTAAAATTTTGGACAGTAAAAAATTATTTTTTGAATAATTTACTATATAAAAGGCAATTCCTGGCGTATTTAAAATTTGCGACAGTATAAAATTATTTTTTGAATAATTTACTATAGAAAAGGCAATCCCTGGCGTAATTAAAATTTGCGACAGTAGAAAATTATTTTTTGAATAATTTACTATAGAAAACGCAATCCCTGGCGTAATTAAAATTTGCGACAGTATAAAATTATTTTTTGAATAATTTACTATAGAAAAGGCAATCCCTGGCGTAATTAAAATTTGCCACAGTAGAAAATTATTTTTTGAGTAATTTACTATAGAAAAGGCAATCCCTGGCGCAATTAAAATTTGCGACAGTAAAAAATTATTTTTTGAATAATTTACTATAGAAAGGGCAATCCCTGGCGTAATTAAAATTTGCGACAGTAAAAAATTATTTTCTGAGAAATTTACTATAGAAAAGGCAATCCCTGGGATATTTATAATTTGCGACAGTAGAAAATTATTTTTTGAATAACTTACTATAGAAAAGGCAATCCCTGGCCCAATTAAAATTTGCGACAGTAAAAAATTATTTTTTGAAAAATTTACTGTAGAAAGGCAATCCCTGGCGCACTTAAAATTTGCGACAGTATAAAATTATTTTTTGAATAGTTTACTATAGAAAAGGCAATCCCTGGCGAATTTAAAATTTGCGACAGTATAAAATTAATTTTTGAAAAATTTACTGTAGAAAAGGCAATCCCTGGCGCAATTAAAATTTGCGACAGTAAAAAATTATTTTTTGAATAATTTACTATAGAAAAGGCAATCCCTGGCGTAATTAAAATTTGCGACAGTAGAAAATTATTTTTTGAATAATTTACTATAGAAAAGGCAATCCCTGGCGCAATTACAATTTGCGACAGTAAAAAATTATTTTTTGAATAATTTACTATAGAAAAGGCAATCCCTGGCGTAATTAAAATTTGCGACAGTAGAAAATTATTTTTTGAAAAGTTTACTATAGAAAAGGCCATCCCTGGCGCAATTAAAATTTGCGACAGTAAAAAATTATTTTTTGCAAAATTTACTGTAGAAAAGGCAATCCCTGGCGCAATTAAATTTTGCGATAGTAAAAAATTATTTTTTGAATAATTTACTATAGAAAACGCAATCCCTGGCGTAATTAAAATTTGCGACAGTAGAAAATTAATTTGTGAGAAATTTACTATAGAAAAGGCAATCCCTGGCGTAATTAAAATTTGCGAAAGTAAAAAATTATTTTTTGAATAATTTACTATAGAAAAGGCAATCCATGGCGCAATTAAAATTTGCGACAGTATAAAATTATTTTTTGAATAATTTACTATAGAAAAGGCAATCCCTGGCGCACTTAAAATTTGCGACAGTATAAAATTATTTTTTGAATAATTTACTATAGAAAAGGCAATCCCTGGCGTATTTAAAATTTGCGACAGTAAAAAATTATTTTTTGAATAATATACTATAGAAAAGGCAATCCCTGGCGTATTTAAAATTTGCGACAGTTGAAAATTATTTTTTGAATAATTTACTATAGAAAAGGCAATCCCTGGCGTAATTAAAATTTGCGACAATAGAAAATTATTTTTTGAATAATTTACTATAGAATAGGCAATCCCTGGCGCAATTAAAATTTGCGACAGTAAAAAATTATTTTTTGAATAACTTACTATAGAAAAGGCAATCCCTGGCGCAATTAAAATTTGCGACAGTATAAAATTATTTTTTGAATATTTTACTATAGAAAAGGCAATCCCTGGCGCACATAAAATTTGCGACAGTAGAAAATTATTTTTTGAATAATTTACTATAGAAAAGGCAATCCCTGGCGCACTTAAAATTTGCGACAGTAAAAAATTATTTTTTGAATAATTTACTATAGAAAAGGCAATCCCTGGCGCACTTAAAATTTGCGACAGTAAAAAATTATTTTTTGAATAATTTACTATAGAAAAGGCAATCCCTGGCGTAATTAAAATTTGCGACATTATAAAATTATTTTTTGAATAATTTACTATAGAAAAGGCAATCCCTGGTGCAATTACAATTTGCGACAGTTGAAAATTATTTTTTGAATAATTTACTATAGAAAAGGCAATCCCTGGCGCAATTAAAATTTGCGACAGTAGAAATTTATTTTTTGAATAATTTACTATAGAAAAGGCAATCCCTGGCGTAATTAAAATTTGCGACAGTAAAAATTATTTTTTGAATAATTTACTATAGAAAAGGCAATCCCTGGCGCAATTAAAATTTGCGACAGTAAAAAATTATTTTTTGAATAATTTACTATAGAAAAGGCAATCCCTGGCGCACTTAAAATTTGCGACAGTAAAAAATTATTTTTTGAATAATTTACTATAGAAAAGGCAATCCCTGGGATATTTAAAATTTGCGACAGTTGAAAATTATTTTTTGAATAATTTACTATAGAAAAGGCAATCCCTGGCGTAATTAAAATTTGCGACAGTAAAAAATTATTTTTTGAATAATTTACTATAGAAAAGGCAATCCCTGGCGTAATTAAAATTTGCGACAGTAAAAAATTATTTTTTGAATAATTTACTATAGAAAAGGCAATCCCTGGCGTATTTAAAATTTGCGACAGTAAGAAATTATTTTTTGAATAATTTACTATAGAAAAGGCAATCCCAGGCGTAATTAAAATTTGCGACAGTAAAAATGTATTTTTTGAATAATTTACTATAGAAAAGGCAATCCCTGGGATATTTAAAATTTGCGACAGTTGAAAATTATTTTTTGAATAATTTACTATAGAAAAGGCAATCCCTGGCGTAATTAAAATTTGCGACAGTTGAAAATTATTTTTTGAATAATTTACTATAGAAAAGGCAATCCCTGGCGCACTTAAAATTTGCGACAGTATAAAATTATTTTTTGAATAATTTACTATAGAAAAGGCAATCCCTGGCGTAATTAAAATTTGCGACAGTTGAAAATTATTTTTTGAATAATTTACTATAGAAAAGGCAATCCCTGGCGTAATTAAAATTTGCGACAGTAAAAAATTATTTTTTGAATAATTTACTATAGAAAAGGCAATCCCTGGCGTATTTAAAATTTGCGACAGTAAGAAATTATTTTTTGAATAATTTACTATAGAAAAGGCAATCCCTGGCGTAATTAAAATTTGCGACAGTATAAAATTATTTTTTGAATAATTTACTATAGAAAAGGCAATCCCTGGCGCAATTAAAACTTGCGATAGTAAAAAATTATTTTTTGAATAATTTAATATAGAAAAGGCAATCCCTGGCGTAATTAAAACTTGCGATAGTAAAAAAATTATTTTTTGAAAAATTTACTATAGAAAAGGCAATCCCTGGCGTACTTAAAATTTGCGACAGTAAAAAATTATTTTTTGCAAAATTTACTGTAGAAAAGGCAATTCCTGGGATATTTAAAATTTGCGACAGTTGGAAATTATTTTTTGAATAATTTACTATAGAAATGGCAATCCCTGGCGCAATTAAAATTTGAAACAGTAGAAAATTATTTTTTGCAAAATTTACTATAGAAAAGGCAATCCCTGGCGTAATTACAATTTACGACAGTAGAAAATTAATTTGTGAGAAATTTACTATAGAAAGGCAATCCCTGGCGTAATTAAAATTTTCGACAGTAAAAAATTATTTTTTGAATAATTTACTATAGAAAAGGCAATCCCTGGCGCACTTAAAATTTGCGACAGTAGAAAATTGTTTTTTGAATAATTTACTATAGAAAAGGCAATCCCTGGCGCAATTAAAATTTGCGACAGTATAAAATTATTTTTTGAATAATTTACTATAGAAAAGGCAATCCCTGGCGTAATTAAAATTTGCGACAGTAGAAAATTATTTTTTGAATAATTTACTATAGGAAAGGCAATTCCTGGCGCACTTAAAATTTGCGACAGTAGAAAATTATTTTTTGAATAATTTACTATAGAAAAGGCAATCCCTGGCGCAATAAAAATTTGCGACAGTAGAAAATTATTTTTTGAATAAATTACTATAGAAAAGGCAAACCCTGGCGCAATTAAAATTTGCGACAGTAAAAAATAATTTTTTGAATAATTTACTATATAAAAGGCAATCCCTGGCGAAATTGAAATTTGCGACAGTAGAAAATTATTTTTTGAATAATTTACTATAGAAAAGGCAATCCCTGGCGTAATTAAAATTTGCGACAGTAGAAAATTATTTTTTGAATAATTTACTATAGAAAAGGCAATCCCTGTCGCACTTAAAATTTGCGACAGTAAAAAATTATTTTTTGAATAATTTACTATAGAAAAGGCAATCCCTGGCGTAATTAAAATTTGCGACAGTTGAAAATTATTTTTTGAATAATTTACTATAGAAAAGGCAATCCCTGGCGTAATTAAAATTTGCGACAGTAAAAAACTATTTTTTGAATAATTTACTATAGAAAAGGCAATCCCTGGCGTAATTAAAATTTGCGACAGTATAAAATTATTTTTTGAATAATTTATTATAGAAAGGCAATCCCTGGCGCACTTAAAATTTCCGACAGTAGAAAATTAATTTTTGAAAAATTTACTATAGAAAAGGCAATCCCTGGCGTAATTAAAATTTGCGTCAGTAGAAAATTATTTTTTGCAAAATTTACTATAGAAAAGGCAATCCCTGGCGTAATTAAAATTTGCGACAGTTGAAAATTATTTTTTGAATAATTTACTATAGAAAAGGCAATCCCTGGCGCAATTAAAATTTGCGACAGTAAAAAATTATTTTTTGCAAAATTTACTATAGAAAAGGCAATCCCTGGCGTAATTAAAATTTGCGACAGTAGAAAATTATTTTTTGAATAATTTACTATAGAAAAGGCAATCCCTGGCCAAATTAAAATTTGCGACAGTTGAAAATTATTTTTTGGATAATTTACTATAGAAAAGGCAATCCCTGGCGCAATTAAAATTTGCGACAGTAGAAAATTATTTTTTGAATAATTTACTATAGAAAAGGCAATCCCTGGCGCAATTAAAATTTGCAACAGTAAAAAATTATTTTTTGCAAAATTTACTGTAGAAAAGGCAATCCCTGGCGGATTTGAAATTTGCGACAGTAAAAAATTATTTTTTGAATAATTTACTATAGAAAAGGCAACCCCTGGCGTAATTAAAATTTGCGACAGTATAAAATTATTTTTTGAATAATTTACTATAGAAAAGGCAATCCCTGGCGTAATTAAAATTTGCGACATTAGAAAATTATTTTTTGAATATTTTACTATAGAAAAGGCAATCCCTGGCGCAATTAAAATTTGCGACAGTAGAAAATTATTTTTTGCAAAATTTACTATAGAAAAGGCAATCCCTGGCGTAATTAAAATTTGCGACAGTAGAAAATTAATTTGTGAGAAATTTACTATAGAAAAGGCAATCCCTGGGATATTTAAAATTTGCGACAGTAAAAAATTATTTTTTTGCAAAATTTACTATAGAAAATGCAATCCCTGGCGCATTTAAAATTTGCGACAGTAAAAAATTATTTTTTGAATAATTTACTATAGAAAAGGCAATCCCTGGCGCAGTTAAAATTTGCGACAGTAGAAAATTATTTTTTGAATAATTTACTGTAGAAAGGCAATCCCTGGCGCACTTAAAATTTGCGACAGTATAAAATTATTTTTTGAATAATTTACTATAGAAAAGGCAATCCCTGGCGTATTTAAAATTTGCGACAGTATAAAATTAATTTTTGAAAAATTTACTGTAGAAAAGGCAATCCCTGGCGCAATTAAAATTTGCGACAGTAAAAAATTATTTTTTGAATAATTTACTATAGAAAAGGCAATCCCTGGCGCAATTAAAATTTGCGACAGTAAAAAATTATTTTTTGAATAATTTACTATAGAAAAGGCAATCCCTGGCGTAATTAAAATTTGCGACAGTTGAAAATTATTTTTTGAATAAATTACTATAGAAAAGGCAATCCCTGGCGTAATTAAAATTTGCGACAGTAAAAAATTATTTTTTGAATAATTTACTATAGAAAAGGCAATCCCTGGCGTAATTAAAATTTGCGACAGTATAAAATTATTTTTTGAATAATTTATTATAGAAAAGGCAATCCCTGGCGCACTTAAAATCTGCGACAGTAGAAAATTATTTTTTGAAAAATTTACTACAGAAAAGGCAATCCCTGGCGTAATTAAAATTTGCGTCAGTAGAAAATTATTTTTTGCAAAATTTACTATAGAAAAGGCAATCCCTGGCGTAATTAAAATTTGCGACAGTTGAAAATTATTTTTTGAATAATTTACTATAGAAAAGGCAATCCCTGGCGCAATTAAAATTTGCGACAATATAAAATTATTTTGTGAGAAATTTACTATAGAAAATGCAATCCCTGGCGTAATTAAAATTTGCGACAGTAGAAAATTATTTTTTGAAAAGTTTACTATAGAAAAGGCAATCCCTGGCCCAATTAAAATTTGCGACAGTAGAAAATTATTTTTTGAATAATTTACTGTAGAAAAGGCAATCCCTGGCGTAATTAAAATTTGCGACAGTAGAAAACTATTTTTTGAATAATTTACTATAGAAAAGGCAATCCCTGGCGTATTTAAAATTTGCGACAGTAGAAAATTATTTTTTGAATAATTTACTATAGAAAAGGCAATCCCTGGCGCAATTAAAATTTGCGACAGTAGAAAATTATTTTTTGCAAAATTTACTGTAGAAAAGGCAATCCCTGGCGCAATTAAAACTTGCGATAGTAAAAAATTATTTTTTGAATAATTTACTATAGAAAAGGCAATCCCTGGCGTAATTAAAATTTGCGACAGTAAAAAATTAATATTTTGAATAATTTACTATAGAAAAGGCAATCCCTGGCGTAATTAAAATTTGCGACAATAGAAAATTATTTTTTGAATAATTTACTATAGAAAAGGCAATCCCTGTCGCACTTAAAATTTGCGACAGTAAAAAATTATTTTTTGAATAATTTACTATAGAAAAGGCAATCCCTGGCGTAATTAAAATTTGCGACAGTTGAAAATTATTTTTTGAATAATTTACTATAGAAAAGGCAATCCCTGGCGTAATTAAAATTTGCGACAGTAAAAAATTATTTTTTGAATAATTTACTATAGAAAAGGCAATCCCTGGAAATAATTAAAATTTGCGACAGTATAAAATTATTTTTTGAATAATTTATTATAGAAAAGGCAATCCCTGGCGCACTTAAAATTTGCGACAGTTGAAAATTATTTTTTGGATAATTTACTATAGAAAAGGCAATCCCTGGCGCAATTAAAATTTGTGACAGTAGAAAATTATTTTTTGAATAATTTACTATAGAAAAGGCAATCCCTGGCGCAATTAAAATTTGCAACAGTTAAAAATTATTTTTTGCAAAATTTACTGTAGAAAAGGCAATCCCTGGCGGATTTGAAATTTGCGACAGTAGAAAAATATTTTTTGAATAATTTACTATAGAAAAGGCAATCCCTGGCGCAATTAAAATTTGCGACAGTAGAAAATTATTTTTTGCAAAATTTACTATAGAAAAGGCAATCCCTGGCGTAATTAAAATTTGCGACAGTAGAAAATTAATTTGTGAGAAATTTACTGTAGAAAAGGCAATCCCTGGGATATTTAAAATTTGCGACCGTAAAAAATTAATTTTTTGCAAAATTTACTATAGAAAAGGCAATCCCTGGCATATTTAAAATTTGCGACAGTAAAAAATTATTTTTTGAACAATTTACTATAGAAAAGGCAATCCCTGGCGCAATTAAAATTTGCGACAGTAGAAAATTATTTTTTGAATAATTTACTGTAGAAAGGCAATCCCTGGCGCACTTAAAATTTGCGACAGTATAACATTATTTTTTGAATAATTTACTATAGAAAAGGCAATCCCTGGCGTATTTAAAATTTGCGACAGTATAAAATTAATTTTTGAAAAATTAACTGTAGAAAAGGCAATCCCTGGCGCAATTAAAATTTGCGACAGTAAAAAATTATTTTTTGAATAATTTACTATAGAAAAAGCAATCCCTGGCGCAATTAAAATTTGCGACAGTAAAAAATTATTTTTTGAGAAATTTACTATAGAAAATGCAATCCCTGGGATATTTAAAATTTGCGACAGTAGAAAATTATTTTTTGAATAATTTACTATAGAAAAGGCAATCCCTGGCGTAATTAAAATTTGCGACAGTAAAAAATTATTTTTTGAATAATTTACTATATAAAAGGCAATCCCTGGCGCAATTAAAATTTGCGACAGTAAAAAATTATTATTTGCAAAATTTACTATAGAAAAGGCAATCCCTGGGATATTTAAAATTTGCGACAGTAGAAAATTATTTTTCGAATAATTTACTATAGAAAAGGAAATCCCTGGCGTAATTAAAATTTGCGACAGTAAAAAATTATTTTTTGAATAATTTACTATATAAAAGGCAATCCCTGGCGCAATTAAAATTTGCGACAGTAAAAAATTATTTTTTGCAAAATTTACTATAGAAAAGGCAATCCCTGGCGTATTTAAAATTTGCGACAGTATAAAATTATTTTTTGAATAATTTACTATAGAAAAGGCAATCCCTGGCGTATTTAAAATTTGCGACAGTAAGAAATTAATTTGTGAAAAATTTACCTGGCGAAATTGAAATTTGCGAGAGTAACAAATTATTTTTTGAATATTTTACTACAGAAAATTCAATCCCTGGCGTAATTAAAATTTGCGACAGTTGAAAATTATTTTTTGAATAATTTACTATAGAAAAGGCAATCCCTGGCGCAATTAAAATTTGCGACAGTAAAAAATTATTTTTTGAATAATTTACTATAGGAAAGGCAATCCCTGGCGTAGTTAAAATTTGCGACAGTAGAAAATTATTTTTTGAATAATTTACTATAGAAAAGGCAATCCCTGGCGTATTTAAAATTTGCGACAGTATAAAATTAATTTTTGAAAAATTTACTATATAAAAGGCAATCCCTGGCGTAATTAAAATTTGCGACAGAAAAAAATTATTTTTTGAATAATTTACTATAGAAAAGGCAATCCCTGGCGTATTTAAAATTTGCGACAGTAAAAAATTAATTTGTGAAAAATTTACCTGGCGAAATTGAAATTTGCGAGAGTAAAAAATTATTTTTTGAATAATTTACTATAGAAAAGGCAATCCCTGGCGTAATTAAAATTTTCGACAGTAGAAAATTATTTTTTGAATAATTTACTATAGAAAACGCAATCCCTGGCGTAATTAAAATTTGCGACAGTAAAAAATTAATATTTTGAATTATTTACTATAGAAAAGGCAATTCCTGGCGCACTTAAAATTTGCGACAGTAAAAAATTATTTTTTGAATAATTTACTATAGAAAAGGCAATCCCTGGCGTAATTACAATTTGCGACAGTTGAAAATTATTTTTTGAATAATTTACTATAGAAAAGGCAATCCCTGGCGCAATTAAAATTTGCGACAGTAAAAAATTATTTTTTGAATAATTTACTATAGAAAAGGCAATCCCTGGCGCAATTAAAATTTGCGACAGTAGAAAATTATTTTTTGCAAGATTTACTATAGAAAAGGCAATCCCTGGCGTAATTAAAATTTGCGACAGTAGAAAATTAATTTGTTAGAAATTTACTATAGAAAAGGCAATCCCTGGCGTAATTAAAATTTGCGACAGTTGAAAATTATTTTTTGAATAATTTACTATAGAAAAGGCAATCCCTGGCGCAATTAAAATTTGCGACAGTAAAAAATTATTTTTTGCAAAATTTACTATAGAAAAGGCAATCCCTGGCGTAATTAAAATTTGCGACAGTAGAAAATTATTTTTTGAATAATTTACTATTAAAAAGGCAATCCCTGGCGTAATTAAAATATGCGACAGTTGAAAATTATTTTTTGAATAATTTACTATAGAAAAGGCAATCCCTGGCGCAATTAAAATTTGTGACAGTAGAAAATTATTTTTTGAATAATTTACTATAGAAAAGGCAATCCCTGGCGCAATTAAAATTTGCAACAGTAAAAAATTATTTTTTGCAAAATTTACTGTAGAAAAGGCAATCCCTGGCGGATTTGAAATTTGCGACAGTAAAAAATTATTTTTTGAATAATTTACTATAGAAAAGGCAATCCCTGGCGTAATTAAAATTTGCGACAGTATAAAATTATTTTTTGAATAATTTACTATAGAAAAAGCAATCCCTGGCGTAATTAAAATTTGCGACAGTAGAAAATTATTTTTTGAATAATTTACTATAGAAAAGGCAATCCCTGGCGCAATTAAAATTTGCGACAGTAGAAAATTATTTTTTGCAAAATTTACTATAGAAAAGGCAATCCCTGGCGTAATTAAAATTTGCGACAGTAGAAAATTAATTTGTGAGAAATTTACTATAGAAAAGGCAATCCCTGGGATATTTAAAATTTGCGACAGTAAAAAATTATTTTTTTGCAAAATTTACTATAGAAAAGGCAATCCCTGGCGCAATTAAAATTTGCGACAGTAGAAAATTATTTTTTGCAAAATTTACTATAGAAAAGGCAATCCCTGGCGTAATTAAAATTTGCGACAGTAGAAAATTAATTTGTGAGAAATTTACTATAGAAAAGGCAATCCCTGGGATATTTAAAATTTGCGACAGTAAAAAATTATTTTTTTGCAAAATTTACTATAGAAAAGGCAATCCCTGGCGTATTTAAAATTTGCGACAGTAAAAAATTATTTTTTGAATAATTTACTATAGAAAAGGCAATCCCTGGCGCAATTAAAATTTGCGACAGTAGAAAATTATTTTTTGAATAATTTACTGTAGAAAGGCAATCCCTGGCGCACTTAAAATTTGCGACATTATAAAATTATTTTTTGAATAATTTACTATAGAAAAGGCAATCCCTGGCGTATTTAAAATTTGCGACAGTATAAAATTAATTTTTGAAAAATTTACTAAAAAAAGGCAATCCCTGGCGCAATTAAAATTTGCGACAGTAAAAAATTATTTTTTGAATAATTTACTATAGAAAAGGCAATCCCTGGCGCAATTAAAATTTGCGACAATAAAAAATTATTTTTTGAGAAATTTACTATAGAAAAGGCAATCCCTGGGATATTTAAAATTTGCGACAGTAGAAAATTATTTTTTGAATAATTTACTATAGAAAAGGCAATCCCTGGCGTAATTAAAATTTGCGACAGTAAAAAATTATTTTTTGAATAATTTACTATATAAAAGGCAATCCCTGGCGCAATTAAAATTTGCGACAGTAAAAAATTATTTTTTACAAAATTTACTATATAAAAGGCAATCCCTGGGATATTTAAAATTTGCGACAGTAGAAAATTATTTTTTGAATAATTTACTATAGAAAACGCAATCCCTGGCGTAATTAAAATTTGCGACAGTAAAAAATTAATATTTTGAATAATTTACTATAGAAAAGGCAATTCCTGGCGCACTTAAAATTTGCGACAGTAAAAAATTATTTTTTGAATAATTTACTATAGAAAAGGCAATCCCTGCCGCAATTAAAATTTGCGACAGTAAAAAATTATTTTTTGAGAAATTTACTATAGAAAAGGCAATCCCTGGGATATTTAAAATTTGCGACAGTAGAAAATTATTTTTTGAATAATTTACTATAGAAAAGGCAATCCCTGGCGTAATTAAAATTTGCGACAGTAGAAAATTAATTTGTGAGAAATTTACTATAGAAAAGGCAATCCCTGGGATATTTAAAATTTGCGACAGTAAAAAATTATTTTTTTGCAAAATTTACTATAGAAAAGCCAATCCCTGGTGTATTTAAAATTTGCGACAGTAAAAAATTATTTTTTGAATATTTACCATAGAAAAGGCAATCCCTGGCGCAATTAAAATTTGCGACAGTAGAAAATTATTTTTTGAATAATTTACTGTAGAAAGGCAATCCCTGGCGCACTTAAAATTTGCGACAGTATAAAATTATTTTTTGAATAATTTACTATAGAAAAGGCAATCCCTGGCGTATTTAAAATTTGCGACAGTATAAAATTAATTTTTGAAAAATTTACTAAAAAAAGGCAATCCCTGGCGCAATTAAAATTTGCGACAGTAAAAAATTATTTTTTGAATAATTTACTATAGAAAAGGCAATCCCTGGCGCAATTAAAATTTGCGACAGTAAAAAATTATTTTTTGAGAAATTTACTATAGAAAAGGCAATCCCTGGGATATTTAAAATTTGCGACAGTAGAAAATTATTTTTTGAATAATTTACTATAGAAAAGGCAATCCCTGGCGTAATTAAAATTTCCGACAGTAAAAAATTAGTTTTTGAATAATTTACTATATAAAAGGCAATCCCTGGCGCAATTAAAATTTGCGACTGTAAAAAATTATTTTTTGCAAAATTTACTATAGAAAAGGCAATCCCTGGCGTATTTAAAATTTGCGACAGTATAAAATTATTTTTTGAATAATTTACTATAGAAAAGGCAATCCCTGGCGTAATTAAAATTTGCGACAGTAGAAAATTATTTTTTGAATAATTTACTATAGAAAAGGCAATCCCTGGCGCAATTAAAATTTGCGACAGTAAAAAATTATTTTTTGCAAAATTTACTGTAGAAAAGGCAATCCCTGGCGCAATTAAAACTTGCGATTGTAAAAAAATATTTTTTGAAAAATTTACTGTAGAAAAGGCAATCCCTGGCGCAATTAAAATTTGCGACAGTAAAAAATTATTTTTTGAAAAATTTACTATAGAAAAGGCAATCCCTGGCGTATTTAAAATTTGCCACAGTAAAAAATTATTTTTTGAATAATTTACTATAGAAAAGGCAATCCCTGGCGCAATTAAAATTTGCGACAGTAGAAAATTATTTTTTGAATAATTTACTGTAGAAAGGCAATCCCTGGCGCACTTAAAATTTGCGACAGTATAAAATTATTTTTTGAATAATTTACTATATAAAAGGCAATCCCTGGCGCACTTAAAATTTGCGACAGTCAAAAATTATTTTTGAGAAATTTACTATAGAAAAGGCAATCCCTGGGATATTTAAGATTTGCGACAGTAAAAAATTATTTTTTGAAAAATTTACTATAGAAAAGGCAATCCCTGGCGTATTTAAAATTTGCGACAGTATAAAATTAATTTTTGAAAAATTTACTGTAGAAAAGGCAATCCCTGGCGCAATTAAAATTTGCGACAGTAGAAAATTATTTTTTGAATAATTTACTGTAGTAAAGGCAATCCCTGGCGCAATTAAAATTTGCGACAGTAAAAAATTATTTTTTGCAAAATTTACTATAGAAAACGCAATCCCTGGCGTATTTAAAATTTGCGACAGTATAAAATTAATTTTTGAAAAATTTACTATATAAAAGGCAATCCCTGGCGTAATTAAAATTTGCGACAGTAAAAAATTATTTTTTGAATAATTTACTATAGAAAAGGCAATCCCTGGCGTATTTAAAATTTGCGACAGTAAAAAATTAATTTGTGAAAAATTTGCCTGGCGAAATTGAAATTTGCGAGAGTAAAAAATTATTTTTTGAATATTTTACTATAGAAAAGGCAATCGCTGGCGTAATTAAAATTTGCGACAGTTGAAAATTATTTTTTGAATAATTTACTATAGAAAAGGCAATCCCTGGCGCACTTAAAATTTGCGACAGTAGAAAATTATTTTTTGAATAATTTACTATAGAAAAGGCAATCCCTGGCGCAATTAAAATTTGCGACAGTAGAAAATTATTTTTTGAATAATTTACTATAGAAAAGGCAATCGCTGGCGCAATTAAAATTTGCGAGAGTATAAAATTATTTTTTGAATAATTTACTATAGAAAAGGCAATCCCTGGCGCACTTAAAATTTGCGACAGTAGAAAATTATTTTTTGAATAATTTACTATAGAAAAGGCAATCCCTGGCGCAATTAAAATTTGCGACAGTAGAAAATTATTTTTTGAATAATTTACTATAGAAAAGGCAATCCCTGGCGTATTTAAAATTTGCGACAGTAAGAAATTAATTTGTGATAAATTTACTATAGAAAAGGCAATCCCTGTGATATTTAAGATTTGCGACAGTAAAAAATTATTTTTTGAAAAATTTACTATAGAAAAGGCAATCCCTGGCGTATTTAAAATTTGCACCAGTATAAAATTAATTTTTGAAAAATTTACTGTAGAAAAGGCAATCCCTGGCGCAATTAAAATTTGCGACAGTAGAAAATTATTTTTTGAATAATTTACTATAGAAAAGGCAATCCCTGGCGCACTTAAAATTTGCGACAGTAGAAAATTATTTTTTGAATAATTTACTATAGAAAAGGCAATCCCTGGCGCAATTAAAATTTGCGACAGTAAAAAATTATTTTTTGAATAATTTACTATATAAAAGGCAATCCCTGGCGCAATTAAAATTTGCGACAGTAAAAAATTATTATTTGCAAAATTTACTATAGAAAAGGCAATCCCTGGGATATTTAAAATTTGCGACAGTAGAAAATTATTTTTTGAATAATTTACTATAGAAAAGGCAATCCCAGGAGTAATTAAAATTTGCGACACTCAAAAATTATTTTTTGAATAATTTACTATATAAAAGGCAATCCCTGGCGCAATTAAAATTTGCGACAGTAAAAAATTATTTTTTGCAAAATTTACTATAGAAAAGGCAATCCCTGGCGTATTTAAAATTTGCGACAGTATAAAATTATTTTTTGAATAATTTACTATAGAAAAGGCAATCCCTGGCGTATTTAAAATTTGCGACAGTAAGAAATTAATTTGTGAAAAATTTACCTGGCGAAATTGAAATTTGCGAGAGTAAAAAATTATTTTTTGAATATTTTACTACAGAAAATTCAATCCCTGGCGTAATTAAAATTTGCGACAGTTGAAAATTATTTTTTGAATAATTTACTATAGAAAAGGCAATCCCTGGCGCAATTAAAATTTGCGACAGTAAAAAATTATTTTTTGAATAATTTACTATAGGAAAGGCAATCCCTGGCGTAGTTAAAATTTGCGACAGTAGAAAATTATTTTTTGAATAATTTACTATAGAAAAGGCAATCCCTGGCGTATTTAAAATTTGCGACAGTATAAAATTAATTTTTGAAAAATTTACTATATAAAAGGCAATCCCTGGCGTAATTAAAATTTGCGACAGTAAAAAATTATTTTTTGAATAATTTACTATAGAAAAGGCAATCCTTGGCGTATTTAAAATTTGCGACAGTAAAAAATTAATTTGTGAAAAATTTACCTGGCGAAATTGAAATTTGCGAGAGTAAAAAATTATTTTTTGAATAATTTACTATAGAAAAGGCAATCCCTGGCGTAATTAAAATTTTCGACAGTAGAAAATTATTTTTTGAATAATTTACTATAGAAAACGCAATCCCTGGCGTAATTAAAATTTGCGACAGTAAAAAATTAATATTTTGAATAATTTACTATAGAAAAGGCAATTCCTGGCGCACTTAAAATTTGCGACAGTAAAAAATTATTTTTTGAATAATTTACTATAGAAAAGGCAATCCCTGGCGTAATTAAAATTTGCGACAGTTGAAAATTATTTTTTGAATAATTTACTATAGAAAAGGCAATCCCTGGCGCAATTAAAATTTGCGACAGTAGAAAATTATTTTTTGCAAGATTTACTATAGAAAAGGCAATCCCTGGCGTAATTAAAATTTGCTACAGTAGAAAATTAATTTGTTAGAAATTTACTATAGAAAAGGCAATCCCTGGCGTAATTAAAATTTGCGACAGTATAAAATTATTTTTTGAATAATTTACTATAGAAAAGGCAAGCCCTGGCGCACTTAAAATTTGCGACAGTAGAAAATTATTTTTTGAATAATTTACTATAGAAAAGGCAATCCCTGGCGCACTTAAAATTTGCGACAGTAGAAAATTATTTTTTGAATAATTTACTATAGAAAAGGCAATCCCTGGCGCAATTAAAATTTGCGACAGTAGAAAATTATTTTTTGAATAATTTACTATAGAAAAGGCAATCCCTGGCGTAATTAAAATTTGCGACAGTATAAAATTATTTTTTGAATAATTTACTATAGAAAAGGCAATCCCTGGCGTATTTAAAATTTGCGACAGTAAAAAATTAATTTGTGAAAAATTTACCTGGCGAAATTGAAATTTGCGAGAGTAAAAAATTATTTTTTGAATAATTTACTATAGAAAAGGCAATCCCTTTCGTAATTAAAATTTGCGACAGTTGAAAATTATTTTTTGAATAATTTACTATAGAAAAGGCAATCCCTGGCGCACTTAAAATTTGCGACAGTAGAAAATTATTTTTTGAATAATTTACTATAGAAAAGGCAATCCCTGGCGCAATTAAAATTTGCGACAGTAGAAAATTATTTTTTGAATAATTTACTATAGAAAAGGCAATCCCTGGCGCAATTAAAATTTGCGACAGTATAAAATTATTTTTTGAATAATTTACTATAGAAAAGGCAATCCCTGGCGCACTTAAAATTTGCGACAGTAAAAAATTATTTTTTGAATAATTTACTATAGAAAAGGCAATCCCTGGCGTAATTAAAATTTGCGACAGTAAAAAATTATTTTTTGAATAATTTACTATAGAAAAGGCAATCCCTGGCGCAATTAAAATTTGCGACATTAGAAAATTATTTTTTGAATAATTTACTATAGAAAAGGCAATCCCTGGCGTATTTAAAATTTGCCAGAGTAGAAAATTATTTTTTGAATAATTTACTATAGAAATGGCAATCCCTGGCGTATTTAAAATTTGCGACAGTAGAAAATTATTTTTTGAATAATTTACTATAGAAAAGGCAATCCCTGGCGTATTCAAAATTTGCGACAGTAAAAAATTATTTTTTGAATAATTTACTATAGAAAAGGCAATCCCTGGCGCAATTAAAATTTGCGACAGTAGAAAATTATTTTTTGAATAATTTACTATAGAAAAGGCAATCCCTGGCGCACTTAAAATTTGCGACAGTTAAAAATTATTTTGTGAGAAATTTACTATAGAAAAGGCAATCTCTGGGATATTTAAAATTTGCGACAGTAGAAAATTATTTTTTGAATAATTTACTATAGAAAAGCAATCCCTGGCGTATTTAAAATTTGCGACAGTAGAAAATTATTTTTTGAATAATTTACTATAGAAAAGGCAATCCCTGGGGCAATTAAAATTTGCGACAGTATTTAATTATTTTTTGAATAATTTACTGTAGAAAAGGCAATCCCTGGCGTATTTAAAATTTGCGACAGTAAGAAATTAATTTGTGATAAATTTACTATAGAAAAGGCAATCCCTGGGATATTTAAGATTTGCGACAGTAAAAAATTATTTTTTGAAAAATTTACTGTAGAAAAGGCAATCCCTGGCGCAATTAAAATTTGCGACAGTATAAAATTAATTTTTGAAAAATTTACTATAGAAAAGGCAATCCCTGGCGCAATTAAAATTTGCGACAGTAGAAAATTATTTTTTGAATAATTTACTGTAGAAAAGGCAATCCCTGGCGCAATTAAAATTTGCGACAGTAAAAAATTATTTTTTGCAAAATTTACTATAGAAAAGGCAATCCCTGGCGTATTTAAAATTTGCGACAGTATAAAATTAATTTTTGAAAAATTTACTATATAAAAGGCAATCCCTGGCGTAATTATAATTTGCGACAGTAAGAAATTAATTTGTGATAAATTTACTATAGAAAAGGCAATCCCTGGGATATTTAAGATTTGCGACAGTAAAAAATTATTTTTTGAAAAATTTACTATAGAAAAGGCAATCCCTGGCGTATTTAAAATTTGCGACAGTATAAAATTAATTTTTGAAAAATTTACTGTAGAAAAGGCAATCCCTGGCGCAATTAAAATTTGCGACAGTAGAAAATTATTTTTTGAATAATTTACTATAGAAAAGGCAATCCCTGGCGCACTTAAAATTTGCGACAGTAGAAAATTATTTTTTGAATAATTTACTATAGAAAAGGCAATCCCTGGCGCAATTAAAATTTGCGACAGTAAAAAATTATTTTTTGAATAATTTACTATATAAAAGGCAATCCCTGGCGCAATTAAAATTTGCGACAGTAAAAAATTATTATTTCCAAAATTTACTATAGAAAAGGCAATCCCTGGGATATTTAAAATTTGCGACAGTAGAAAATTATTTTTTGAATAATTTACTATAGAAGAGGCAATCCCTGGCGTAATTAAAATTTGCGACAGTAAAAAATTATTTTTTGAATAATTTACTATATAAAAGGCAATCCCTGGCGCAATTAAAATTTGCGACAGTAAAAAATTATTTTTTGCAAAATTTACTATAGAAAAGGCAATCCCTGGCGTATTTAAAATTTGCGACAGTATAAAATTATTTTTTGAATAATTTACAATAGAAAAGGCAATCCCTGGCGTATTTAAAATTTGCGACAGTAAGAAATTAATTTGTGAAAAATTTACCTGGCGAAATTGAAATTTGCGAGAGTAAAAAATTATTTTTTGAATATTTTACTACAGAAAATTCAATCCCTGGCGTAATTAAAATTTGCGACAGTTGAAAATTATTTTTTGAATAATTTACTATAGAAAAGGCAATCCCTGGCGCAATTAAAATTTGCGACAGTAAAAAATTATTTTTTGAATAATTTGCTATAGGAAAGGCAATCCCTGGCGTAGTTAAAATTTGCGACAGTAGAAAATTATTTTTTGAATAATTTACTATAGAAAAGGCAATCCCTGGCGTATTTAAAATTTGCGACAGTATAAAATTAATTTTTGAAAAATTTACTATATAAAAGGCAATCCCTGGCGTAATTAAAATTTGCGACAGTAAAAAATTATTTTTTGAATAATTTACTATAGAAAAGGCAATCCCTGGCGTATTTAAAATTTGCGACAGTAAAAAATTAATTTGTGAAAAATTTACCTGGCGAAATTGAAATTTGCGAGAGTAAAAAATTATTTTTTGAATAATTTACTATAGAAAAGGCAATCCCTGGCGTAATTAAAATTTTCGACAGTAGAAAATTATTTTTTGAATAATTTACTATAGAAAACGCAATCCCTGGCGTAATTAAAATTTGCGACAGTAAAAAATTAATATTTTGAATAATTTACTATAGAAAAGGCAATTCCTGGCGCACTTAAAATTTGCGACAGTAAAAAATTATTTTTTGAATAATTTACTATAGAAAAGGCAATGCCTGGCGTAATTAAAATTTGCGACAGTTGAAATTTATTTTTTGAATAATTTACTATAGAAAAGGCAATCCCTGGCGCAATTAAAATTTGCGACAGTAAAAAATTATTTTTTGAATAATTTACTATAGAAAAGGCAATCCCTGGCGTAATTAAATTTTGCGACAGTTGAAAATTATTTTTTGAATAATTTACTATAGAAAAGGCAATCCCTGGCGCAATTAAAATTTGCGACAGTAAAAAATTATTTTTTGCAAAATTTACTATAGAAAAGGCAATCCCTGGCGTAATTAAAATTTGCGACAGTAGAAAATTATTTTTTGAATAATTTACTATATAAAAGGCAATCCCTGGCGTAATTAAAATTTGCGACAGTAAAAAATTATTTTTTGAATAATTTACTATAGAAAAGGCAATCCCTGGCGTATTTAAAATTTGCGACAGTAAAAAATTATTTTTTGAATAATTTACTATAGAAAAGGCAATCCCTGGCGCACTTAAAATTTGCGACAGTCAAAAATTATTTTGTGAGAAATTTACTATAGAAATGGCAATCTCTGGGATATTTAAAATTTGCGACAGTAGAAAATTATTTTTTGAATAATTTACTATAGAAAAACAATCCCTGGCGCAATTAAAATTTGCAACAGTAGAAAATTATTTTTTGCAAGATTTACTATAGAAAAGGCAATCCCTGGCGTAATTAAAATTTGCGACAGTAGAAAATTAATTTGTTAGAAATTTACTATAGAAAAGGCAATCCCTGGCGTAATTAAAATTTGCGACAGTATAAAATTATTGTTTGAATAATTTACTATAGAATAGGCAAGCCCTGGCGCACTTAAAATTTGCGACAGTAGAAAATTATTTTTTGAATAATTTACTATAGAAAAGGCAATCCCTGGCGTAATTAAATTTTGCGACAGTTGAAAATTATTTTTTGAATAATTTACTATAGAAAAGGCAATCCCTGGCGCAATTAAAATTTGCGACAGTAAAAAATTATTTTTTGCAAAATTTACTATAGAAAAGGCAATCCCTGGCGTAATTAAAATTTGCGACAGTAGAAAATTATTTTTTGAATAATTTACTATATAAAAGGCAATCCCTGGCGTAATTAAAATTTGCGACAGTAAAAAATTATTTTTTGAATAATTTACTATAGAAAAGGCAATCCCTGGCGTATTTAAAATTTGCGACAGTAAAAAATTAATTTGTGAAAAATTTACCTGGCGAAATTGAAATTTGCGAGAGTAAAAAATTATTTTTTGAATAATTTACTATAGAAAAGGCAATCCCTGGCGTAATTAAAATTTGCGACAGTTGAAAATTATTTTTTGAATAATTTACTATAGAAAAGGCAATCCCTGGCGCACTTAAAATTTGCGACAGTAGAAAATTATTTTTTGAATAATTTACTATAGAAAAGGCAATCCCTTGCGCAATTAAAATTTGCGACAGTAGAAAATTATTTTTTGAATAATTTACTATAGAAAAGGCAATCCCTGGCGCAATTAAAATTTGCGACAGTATAAAATTATTTTTTGAATAATTTACTATTGAAAAGGCAATCCCTGGCGCACTTAAAATTTGCGACAGTAAAAAATTATTTTTTGAATAATTTACTATAGAAAAGGCAATCCCTGGCGTAATTAAAATTTGCGACAGTAAAAAATTATTTTTTGAATAATTTACTATAGAAAAGGCAATCCCTGGCGCAATTAAAATTTGCGACATTAGAAAATTATTTTTTGAATAATTTACTATAGAAAAGGCAATCCCTGGCGTATTTAAAATTTGCCAGAGTAGAAAATTATTTTTTGAATAATTTACTATAGAAAAGGCAATCCCTGGCGTATTTAAAATTTGCGACAGTAGAAAATTATTTTTTGAATAATTTACTATAGAAAAGGCAATCCCTGGCGTATTTAAAATTTGCGACAGTAAAAAATTATTTTTTGAATAATTTACTATAGAAAAGGCAATCCCTGGCGCAATTAAAATTTGCGACAGTAGAAAATTATTTTTTGAATAATTTACTATAGAAAAGGCAATCCCTGGCGCACTTAAAATTTGCGACAGTCAAAAATTATTTTGTGAGAAATTTACTATAGAAAAGGCAATCTCTGGGATATTTAAAATTTGCGACAGTAGAAAATTATTTTTTGAATAATTTACTATAGAAAAGCAATCCCTGGCGTATTTAAAATTTGCGACAGTAGAAAATTATTTTTTGAATAATTTACTATAGAAAAGGAAATCCCTGGGGCAATTAAAATTTGCGACAGTATTTAATTATTTTTTGAATAATTTACTATAGAAAAGGCAATCCCTGGGATATTTAAGATTTGCGACAGTAAAAAATTATTTTTTGAAAAATTTACTATAGAAAAGGCAATCCCTGGCGTATTTAAAATTTGCGACAGTATAAAATTAATTTTTGAAAAATTTACTATAGAAAAGGCAATCCCTGGCGCAATTAAAATTTGCGACAGTAGAAAATTATTTTTTGAATAATTTACTGTAGAAAAGGCAATCCCTGGCGCAATTAAAATTTGCGACAGTAAAAAATTATTTTTTGCAAAATTTACTATAGAAAAGGCAATCCCTGGCGTATTTAAAATTTGCGACAGTATAAAATTAATTTTTGAAAAATTTACTATATAAAAGGCAATCCCTGGCGTAATTAAAATTTGCGACAGTAAAAAATTATTTTTTGAATAATTTACTATAGAAAAGGCAATCCCTGGCGTATTTAAAATTTGCGACAGTAAAAAATTAATTTGTGAAAAATTTACCTGGCGAAATTGAAATTTGCGAGAGTAAAAAATTATTTTTTGAATAATTTACTATAGAAAAGGCAATCCCTGGCGTAATTAAAATTTGCGACAGTTGAAAATTATTTTTTGAATAATTTACTATAGAAAAGGCAATCCCTGGCGTAATTAAAATTTGAGACAGTATAAAATTATTTTTTGAATAATTTACTATAGAAAAGGCAATCCCTGGCGCACCTAAAATTTGCGACAGTAAAAAATTATTTTTTGAATAATTTACTATAGAAAAGGCAATCCCTGGGATATTTAAAATTTGCGACAGTAGAAAATTATTTTTTGAATAATTTACTATAGAAAAGGTAATCCCTGGCGTAATTAAAATTTGCGACAGTAGAAAATTATTTTTTGAATAATTTACTATAAAAAAGGCAATCCCTGGCGTAATTAAAATTTGCAACAGTAGAAAATTATTTTTTGAATAATTTACTATAGAAAAGGCAATCCCTGGCGTAGTTAAAATTTGCGACTGTAGAAAATTATTTTTTGAATAATTTACTATAGAAAAGGCAATCCCTGGCGTAATTAAAATTTGCGACAGTAGAAAATTATTTTTTGAATAATTTACTATAGAAAAGGCAATCCCTGGCGCAATTAAAATTTGCGACAGTAGAAAATTAATTTTTGAATAATTTACTATAGAAAAGGAAATCCTTGGCGCAATTAAAATTTGCGACAGTAGAAAATTATTTTTTGAATAATTTACTATAGAAAAGGCAATCCCTGGCGTAATTAAAATTTGCGACAGTAGAAAATTATTTTTTGAATAATTTACTATAGAAAGGCAATCCCTGGCGTAATTAAAATTTGCGACAGTAGAAAATTATTTTTTGAATAATTTACTATAGAAAAGGCAATCCCTGGCGTATTTAAAATTTGCGACAGTAGAAAATTATTTTTTGAATAATTTACTATAGAAAAGGCAATCCCTGGCGTATTTAAAATTTGCGACAGTAAAAAATTATTTTTTGAATAATTTACTATAGAAAAGGCAATCCCTGGCGCAATTAAAATTTGCGACAGTAGAAAATTATTTTTTTAATAATTTACTATAGAAAAGGCAATCCCTGGCGCACTTAAAATTTGCGACAGTCAAAAATTATTTTGTGAGAAATTTACTATAGAAAAGGCAATCTCTGGGATATTTAAAATTTGCGACAGTAGAAAATTATTTTTTGAATAATTTTCTATAGAAAAGCAATCCCTGGCGTATTTAAAATTTGCGACAGTAGAAAATTATTTTTTGAATAATTTACTATAGAAAAGGCAATCCCTGGGGCAATTAAAATTTGCGACAGTATTTAATTATTTTTTGAATAATTTACTATAGAAAAGGCAATCCCTGGCGTATTTAAAATTTGCGACAGTAAGAAATTAATTTGTGATAAATTTACTATAGAAAAGGCAATCCCTGGGATATTTAAGATTTGCGACAGTAAAAAATAATTTTTTGAAAAATTTATTATAGAAAAGGCAATCCCTGGCGTATTTAAAATTTGCGACAGTATAAAATTAATTTTTGAAAAATTTACTATAGAAAAGGCAATCCCTGGCGCAATTAAAATTTGCGACAGTAGAAAATTATTTTTTGAATAATTTACTGTAGAAAAGGCAATCCCTGGCGCAATTAAAATTTGCGACAGTAAAAAATTATTTTTTGCAAAATTTACTATAGAAAAGGCAATCCCTGGCGTATTTAAAATTTGCGACAGTATAAAATTAATTTTTGAAAAATTTACTATATAAAAGGCAATCCCTGGCGTAATTAAAATTTGCGACAGTAAAAAATTATTTTTTGAATAATTTACTATAGAAAAGGCAATCCCTGGCGTATTTAAAATTTGCGACAGTAAAAAATTAATTTGTGAAAAATTTACCTGGCGAAATTGAAATTTGCGAGAGTAAAAAATTATTTTTTGAATAATTTACTATAGAAAAGGCAATCCCTGGCGTAATTAAAATTTGCGACAGTTGAAAATTATTTTTTGAATAATTTACTATAGAAAAGGCAATCCCTGGCGCAATTAAAATTTGCGACAGTATAAAATTATTTTTGGAATAATTTACTATAGAAAAGGCAATCCCTGGCGCACTTAAAATTTGCGACAGTATAAAATTATTTTTTGAATAATTTACTATAGAAAAGGCAATCCCTGGCGTAATTAAAATTTGCGACAGTATAAAATTATTTTTTGAATAATTTACTATAGAAAAGGCAATCCCTGGCGCACCTAAAATTTGCGACAGTAAAAAATTATTTTTTGAATAATTTACTATAGAAAAGGCAATCCCTGGGATATTTAAAATTTGCGACAGTAGAAAATTATTTTTTGAATAATTTACTATAGAAAAGGCAATCCCTGGCGTAATTAAAATTTGCGACAGTAGAAAATTATTTTTTGAATAATTTACTATAAAAAAGGCAATCCCTGGCGTAATTAAAATTTGCAACAGTAGAAAATTATTTTTTGAATAATTTACTATAGAAAAGGCAATCCCTGGCGTAGTTAAAATTTGCGACTGTAGAAAATTATTTTTTGAATAATTTACTATAGAAAAAGCAATCCCTGGCGTAATTAAAATTTGCGACAGTAGAAAATTATTTTTTGAATAATTTACTATAGAAAAGGCAATCCCTGGCGCAATTAAAATTTGCGACAGCAGAAAATTATTTTTTGAATAATTTACTATAGAAAAGGAAATCCTTGGCGCAATTAAAATTTGCGACAGTAGAAAATTATTTTTTGAATAATTTACTATAGAAAAGGCAATCCCTGGCGTAATTAAAATTTGCGACAGTAGAAAATTATTTTTTGAATAATTTACTATAGAAAAGGCAATCCCTGGCGTAATTAAAATTTGCGACAGTAGAAAATTATTTTTTGAATAATTTACTATAGAAAAGGCAATCCCTGGCGTATTTAAAATTTGCGACAGTAGAAAATTATTTTTTGAATAATTTACTATAGAAAAGGCAATCCCTGGCGTATTTAAAATTTGCGACAGTAAAAAATTATTTTTTGAATAATTTACTATAGAAAAGGCAATCCCTGGCGCAATTAAAATTTGCGACAGTAGAAAATTATTTTTTGAATAATTTAATATAGAAAAGGCAATCCCTGGCGCACTTAAAATTTGCGACAGTCAAAAATTATTTTGTGAGAAATTTACTATAGAAAAGGCAATCTCTGGGATATTTAAAATTTGCGACAGTAGAAAATTATTTTTTGAATTATTTACTATAGAAAAGCAATCCCTGGCGTATTTAAAATTTGCGACAGTAGAAAATTATTTTTTGAATAATTTACTATAGAAAAGGCAATCCCTGGGGCAATTAAAATTTGCGACAGTATTTAATTATTTTTTGAATAATTTACTATAGAAAAGGCAATCCCTGGCGTATTTAAAATTTGCGACAGTAAGAAATTAATTTGTGATAAATTTACTATAGAAAAGGCAATCCCTGGGATATTTAAGATTTGCGACAGTAAAAAATTATTTTTTGAAAAATTTACTATAGAAAAGGCAATCCCTGGCGTATTTAAAATTTGCGACAATATAAAATTAATTTTTGAAAAATTTACTATAGAAAAGGCAATCCCTGGCGCAATTAAAATTTGCGACAGTAGAAAATTATTTTTTGAATAATTTACTGTAGAAAAGGCAATCCCTGGCGCAATTAAAATTTGCGACAGTAAAAAATTATTTTTTGCAAAATTTACTATAGAAAAGGCAATCCCTGGCGTATTTAAAATTTGCGACAGTATAAAATTAATTTTTGAAAAATTTACTATATAAAAGGCAATCTCTGGCGTTATTAAAATTTGCGGCAGTAAAAAATTATTTTTTGAATAATTTACTATAGAAAAGGCAATCCCTGGCGTATTTAAAATTTGCGACAGTAAAAAATTAATTTGTGAAAAATTTACCTGGCGAAACTGAAATTTGCGAGAGTAAAAAATTATTTTTTGAATAATTAATTTACTATAGAAAAGGCAATCCCTGGCGTAATTAAAATTTGCGACAGTTGAAAATTATTTTTTGAATAATTTACTATAGAAAAGGCAATCCCTGGCGCAATTAAAATTTGCGACAGTATAAAATTATTTTTTGAATAATTTACTATAGAAAAGGCAATCCCTGGCGCACTTAAAATTTGCGACAGTATAAAATTATTTTTTGAATAATTTACTATAGAAAAGGCAATCCCTGGCGCAATTAAAATTTGCGACAGTAGAAAATTAATTTTTGAATAATTTACTATAGAAAAGGAAATCCTTGGCGCAATTAAAATTTGCGACAGTAGAAAATTATTTTTTGAATAATTTACTATAGAAAAGGCAATCCCTGGCGTAATTAAAATTTGCGACAGTAGAAAATTATTTTTTGAATAATTTACTATAGAAAAGGCAATCCCTGGCGTAATTAAAATTTGCGACAGTAGAAAATTATTTTTTGAATAATTTACTATAGAAAAGGCAATTCCTGGCGTATTTAAAATTTGCGACAGTAGAAAATTATTTTTTGAATAATTTACTATAGAAAAGGCAATCCCTGGCGTATTTAAAATTTGCGACAGTAAAAAATTATTTTTTGAATAATTTACTATAGAAAAGGCAATCCCTGGCGCAATTAAAATTTGCGACAGTAGAAAATTATTTTTTGAATAATTTACTATAGAAAAGGCAATCCCTGGCGCACTTAAAATTTGCGACAGTCAAAAATTATTTTGTGAGAAATTTACTATAGAAAAGGCAATCTCTGGGATATTTAAAATTTGCGACAGTAGAAAATTATTTTTTGAATAATTTACTATAGAAAAGCAATCCCTGGCGTATTTAAAATTTGCGACAGTAGAAAATTATTTTTTGAATAATTTACTATAGAAAAGGCAATCCCTGGGGCAATTAAAATTTGCGACAGTATTTAATTATTTTTTGAATAATTTACTGTAGAAAGGCAATCCCTGGCGCACTTAAAATTTGCGACAGTATAAAATTATTTTTTGAATAATTTACTATAGAAAAGGCAATCCCTGGCGTATTTAAAATTTGCGACAGTATAAAATTAATTTTTGAAAAATTTACTAAAAAAAGGCAATCCCTGGCGCAATTAAAATTTGCGACAGTAAAAAATTATTTTTTGAATAATTTACTATAGAAAAGGCAATCCCTGGCGCAATTAAAATTTGCGACAGTAAAAAATTATTTTTTGAGAAATTTACTATAGAAAAGGCAATCCCTGGGATATTTAAAATTTGCGACAGTAGAAAATTATTTTTTGAATAATTTACTATAGAAAAGGCAATCCCTGGCGTAATTAAAATTTGCGACAGTAAAAAATTATTTTTTGAATAATTTACTATATAAAAGGCAATCCCTGGCGCAATTAAAATTTGCGACAGTAAAAAATTATTTTTTACAAAATTTACTATATAAAAGGCAATCCCTGGGATATTTAAAATTTGCGACAGTAGAAAATTATTTTTTGAATAATTTACTATAGAAAACGCAATCCCTGGCGTAATTAAAATTTGCGACAGTAAAAAATTAATATTTTGAATAATTTACTATAGAAAAGGCAATTCCTGGCGCACTTAAAATTTGCGACAGTAAAAAATTATTTTTTGAATAATTTACTATAGAAAAGGCAATCCCTGGCGTAATTAAAATTTGCGACAGTAAAAAATTATTTTTTGAATAATTTACTATATAAAATGCAATCCCTGGCGCAATTAAAATTTGCGACAGTAAAAAATTATTTTTTACAAAATTTACTATATAAAAGGCAATCCCTGGGATATTTAAAATTTGCGACAGTAGAAAATTATTTTTTGAATAATTTACTATAGAAAAGGCAATCCCTGGCGTAATTAAAATTTGCGACAGTAGAAAATTAATTTGTGACAAATTTACTATAGAAAAGGCAATCCCTGGGATATTTAAAATTTGCGACAGTAAAAAATTATTTTTTTGCAAAATTTACTATAGAAAAGCCAATCCCTGGTGTATTTAAAATTTGCGACAGTAAAAAATTATTTTTTGAATATTTACCATAGAAAAGGCAATCCCTGGCGCAATTAAAATTTGCGACAGTAGAAAATTATTTTTTGAATAATTTACTGTAGAAAGGCAATCCCTGGCGCACTTAAAATTTGCGACAGTATAAAATTATTTTTTGAATAATTTACTATAGAAAAGGCAATCCCTGGCGTATTTAAAATTTGCGACAGTATAAAATTAATTTTTGAAAAATTTACTAAAAAAAGGCAATCCCTGGCGCAATTAAAATTTGCGACAGTAAAAAATTATTTTTTGAATAATTTACTATAGAAAAGGCAATCCCTGGCGCAATTAAAATTTGCGACAGTAAAAAATTATTTTTTGAGAAATTTACTATAGAAAAGGCAATCCCTGGGATATTTAAAATTTGCGACAGTAGAAAATTATTTTTTGAATAATTTACTATAGAAAAGGCAATCCCTGGCGTAATTAAAATTTCCGACAGTAAAAAATTAGTTTTTGAATAATTTACTATATAAAAGGCAATCCCTGGCGCAATTAAAATTTGCGACTGTAAAAAATTATTTTTTGCAAAATTTACTATAGAAAAGGCAATCCCTGGCGTATTTAAAATTTGCGACAGTATAAAATTATTTTTTGAATAATTTACTATAGAAAAGGCAATCCCTGGCGTAATTAAAATTTGCGACAGTAGAAAATTATTTTTTGAATAATTTACTATAGAAAAGGCAATCCCTGGCGCAATTAAAATTTGCGACAGTAAAAAATTATTTTTTGCAAAATTTACTGTAGAAAAGGCAATCCCTGGCGCAATTAAAACTTGCGATTGTAAAAAAATATTTTTTGAAAAATTTACTGTAGAAAAGGCAATCCCTGGCGCAATTAAAATTTGCGACAGTAAAAAATTATTTTTTGAAAAATTTACTATAGAAAAGGCAATCCCTGGCGTATTTAAAATTTGCGACAGTAAAAAATTATTTATTGAATAATTTACTATAGAAAAGGCAATCCCTGGCGCAATTAAAATTTGCGACAGTAGAAAATTATTTTTTGAATAATTTACTGTAGAAAGGCAATCCCTGGCGCACTTAAAATTTGCAACAGTATAAAATTATTTTTTGAATAATTTACTATATAAAAGGCAATCCCTGGCGCACTTAAAATTTGCGACAGTCAAAAATTATTTTTGAGAAATTTACTATAGAAAAGGCAATCCCTGGGATATTTAAAATTTGCGACAGTAGAAAATTATTTTTTGAATAATTTACTATAGAAAAGGCAATCCCTGGCGTATTTAAAATTTGCGACAGTAAGAAATTAATTTGTGATAAATTTACTATAGAAAAGGCAATCCCTGGGATATTTAAGATTTGCGACAGTAAAAAATTATTTTTTGAAAAATTTACTATAGAAAAGGCAATCCCTGGCGTATTTAAAATTTGCGACAGTATGAAATTAATTTTTGAAAAATTTACTGTAGAAAAGGCAATCCCTGGCGCAATTAAAATTTGCGACAGTAGAAAATTATTTTTTGAATAATTTACTGTAGTAAAGGCAATCCCTGGCGCAATTAAAATTTGCGACAGTAAAAAATTATTTTTTGCAAAATTTACTATAGAAAACGCAATCCCTGGCGTATTTAAAATTTGCGACAGTATAAAATTAATTTTTGAAAAATTTACTATATAAAAGGCAATCCCTGGCGTAATTAAAATTTGCGACAGTAAAAAATTATTTTTTGAATAATTTACTATAGAAAAGGCAATCCCTGGCGTATTTAAAATTTGCGACAGTAAAAAATTAATTTGTGAAAAATTTGCCTGGCGAAATTGAAATTTGCGAGAGTAAAAAATTATTTTTTGAATATTTTACTATAGAAAAGGCAATCCCTGGCGTAATTAAAATTTGCGACAGTTGAAAATTATTTTTTGAATAATTTACTATAGAAAAGGCAATCCCTGGCGCACTTAAAATTTGCGACAGTAGAAAATTATTTTTTGGATAATTTACTATAGAAAAGGCAATCCCTGGCGCAATTAAAATTTGCGACAGTAGAAAATTATTTTTTGAATAATTTACTATAGAAAAGGCAATCGCTGGCGCAATTAAAATTTGCGAGAGTATAAAATTATTTTTTGAATAATTTACTATAGAAAAGGCAATCCCTGGCGCACTTAAAATTTGCGACAGTAGAAAATTATTTTTTGAATAATTTACTATAGAAAAGGCAATCCCTGGCGCAATTAAAATTTGCGACAGTAGAAAATTATTTTTTGAATAATTTACTATAGAAAAGGCAATCCCTGGCGTATTTAAAATTTGCGACAGTAAGAAATTAATTTGTGATAAATTTACTATAGAAAAGGCAATCCCTGTGATATTTAAGATTTGCGACAGTAAAAAATTATTTTTTGAAAAATTTACTATAGAAAAGGCAATCCCTGGCGTATTTAAAATTTGCGCCAGTATAAAATTAATTTTTGAAAAATTTACTGTAGAAAAGGCAATCCCTGGCGCAATTAAAATTTGCGACAGTAGAAAATTATTTTTTGAATAATTTACTATAGAAAAGGCAATCCCTGGCGCACTTAAAATTTGCGACAGTAGAAAATTATTTTTTGAATAATTTACTATAGAAAAGGCAATCCCTGGCGCAATTAAAATTTGCGACAGTAAAAAATTATTTTTTGAATAATTTACTATATAAAAGGCAATCCCTGGCGCAATTAAAATTTGCGACAGTAAAAAATTATTATTTGCAAAATTTACTATAGAAAAGGCAATCCCTGGGATATTTAAAATTTGCGACAGTAGAAAATTATTTTTTGAATAATTTACTATAGAAAAGGCAATCCCAGGCGTAATTAAAATTTGCGACAGTCAAAAATTATTTTTTGAATAATTTACTATATAAAAGGCAATCCCTGGCGCAATTAAAATTTGCGACAGTAAAAAATTATTTTTTGCAAAATTTACTATAGAAAAGGCAATCCCTGGCGTATTTAAAATTTGCGACAGTATAAAATTATTTTTTGAATAATTTACTATAGAAAAGGCAATCCCTGGCGTATTTAAAATTTGCGACAGTAAGAAATTAATTTGTGAAAAATTTACCTGGCGAAATTGTAATTTGCGAGAGTAAAAAATTAATTTTTTGAATATTTTACTACAGAAAATTCAATCCCTGGCGTAATTAAAATTTGCGACAGTTGAAAATTATTTTTTGAATAATTTACTATAGAAAAGGCAATCCCTGGCGCAATTAAAATTTGCGACAGTAAAAAATTATTTTTTGAATAATTTACTATAGGAAAGGCAATCCCTGGCGTAGTTAAAATTTGCGACAGTAGAAAATTATTTTTTGAATAATTTACTATAGAAAAGGCAATCCCTGGCGTATTTAAAATTTGCGACAGTATAAAATTAATTTTTGAAAAATTTACTATATAAAAGGCAATCCCTGGCGTAATTAAAATTTGCGACAGTAAAAAATTATTTTTTGAATAATTTACTATAGAAAAGGCAATCCCTGGCGTATTTAAAATTTGCGACAGTAAAAAATTAATTTGTGAAAAATTTACCTGGCGAAATTGAAATTTGCGAGAGTAAAAAATTATTTTTTGAATAATTTACTATAGAAAAGGCAATCCCTGGCGTAATTAAAATTTTCGACAGTAGAAAATTATTTTTTGAATAATTTACTATAGAAAACGCAATCCCTGGCGTAATTAAAATTTGCGACAGTAAAAAATTAATATTTTGAATAATTTACTATAGAAAAGGCAATTCCTGGCGCACTTAAAATTTGCGACAGTAAAAAATTATTTTTTGAATAATTTACTATAGAAAAGGCAATCCCTGGCGTAATTAAAATTTGCGACAGTTGAAAATTATTTTTTGAATAATTTACTATAGAAAAGGCAATCCCTGGCGCAATTAAAATTTGCGACAGTAGAAAATTATTTTTTGCAAGATTTACTATAGAAAAGGCAATCCCTGGCGTAATTAAAATTTGCTACAGTAGAAAATTAATTTGTTAGAAATTTACTATAGAAAAGGCAATCCCTGGCGTAATTAAAATTTGCGACAGTATAAAATTATTTTTTGAATAATTTACTATAGAAAAGGCAAGCCCTGGCGCACTTAAAATTTGCGACAGTAGAAAATTATTTTTTGAATAATTTACTATAGAAAAGGCAATCCCTGGCGTAATTAAAATTTGCGACAGTTGAAAATTATTTTTTGAATAATTTACTATAGAAAGGCAATCCCTGGCACAATTAAAATTTGCGACAGTAAAAAATTATTTTTTGCAAAATTTACTATAGAAAAGGCAATTCCTGGCGTAATTAAAATTTGCGACAGTAGAAAATTATTTTTTGAATAATTTACTATATAAAAGGCAATCCCTGGCGTAATTAAAATTTGCGACAGTAAAAAATTATTTTTTGAATAATGTACTATAGAAAAGGCAATCCCTGGCGTATTTAAAATTTGCGACAGTAAAAAATTAATTTGTGAAAAATTTACCTGGCGAAATTGAAATTTGCGAGAGTAAAAAATTATTTTTTGAATAATTTACTATAGAAAAGGCAATCCCTTTCGTAATTAAAATTTGCGACAGTTGAAAATTATTTTTTGAATAATTTACTATAGAAAAGGCAATCCCTGGCGCACTTAAAATTTGCGACAGTAGAAAATTATTTTTTGAATAATTTACTATAGAAAAGGCAATCCCTGGCGCAATTAAAATTTGCGACAGTAGAAAATTATTTTTTGAATAATTTACTATAGAAAAGGCAATCCCTGGCGCAATTAAAATTTGCGACAGTATAAAATTATTTGTTGAATAATTTACTATAGAAAAGGCAATCCCTGGCGCACTTAAAATTTGCGACAGTAAAAAATTATTTTTTGAATAATTTACTATAGAAAAGGCAATCCCTGGCGTAATTAAAATTTGCGACAGTAAAAAATTATTTTTTGAATAATTTACTATAGAAAAGGCAATCCCTGGCGCAATTAAAATTTGCGACATTAGAAAATTATTTTTTGAATAATTTACTATAGAAAAGGCAA